>BOPN01000229.1:467500-472500 GCA_017312705.2 Penaeus japonicus
CGTTTTGCTTGTGGACTACATTCTACATAATTCATATCATGCCAGTGTAAATCTCAGTCTGAGGCGGCCCAACCTTTGCATGTCGGACCTGCCGTCTTGAGCTTGCTGTAATAAATTTCCTGTGCATGTACCAGTAACATCTAAACGGAAAGTATTGCGTGTTAAGAGCGTAAACTTGCTTTTGTGCATTGCGCCACCCAACGGGTAGGAGGTAGCTCACTGTGCAAAAACGATGCAGATGATAAATAACAAGACACTCTATCGTGTTGATGAAACAGCATAGAATCTACTTCACAAACAAAATAGTTTATTTTTTTGAAAAATGTGACAATAGTTTCGATATCTTCCTGGGAACGTGTCGCCTAGTAACGCCGTGTGCAGAATCCAGGGTAACCCCCAGACTTACCCAGGATCCGGAAAGGCGAGGGCACGGGAACCTCGTGGGTGAGACAAGAGCTCCCTTTCCCTTTTTCTATTTATAAATCTAACATGGATTAATAGTACCGTTTCCATCCAGAATTACCACGTCTCCCATTACCTTTTCGAACTTAGGCGAGAGGAATGAAAACTACCCACAAACAACACACATTACGCGAAATTACTCCAAACAACACACATTACCCGAAACTACCCCAAACAACACATTTTACCCGCCCTTTACGAGATCGTTTTCATCTCAACCATTAAGTCTCAACGTCTTACCGCTACAAAACAAGCTGATAAAGGTGAGGTCCAGACATCCTTGCCAAAGCGAATGTGGGCGGGGTGTAGGCGTCCAGGGCGGCCGCTCACCTGCACTCGAGGGGAAAGGCAGGTGGGGGGGGGGGGGGTTACGCGAGGGCAGGGATCAAAAGACGAGGCTGATTGAAGACTTAAAGCCGGTGCCAAAAATGTGTGTTAATCGAGGAGTATTCATGTTGGATGGATGGCATTATGGATGGTCGTTATTATTCTTTTACAGTGCAAATTTGTGTATGATAATACTATAACTACTATTCTAACACAATGCTATTAGTACCCCTACTACTACTGCTGCTGCTACTATTGATACTACTACTACTACTGCTGGAAGTGTTGATGATAGCAATAATAATCATAGCCATAGTGATGGTGATAATAGTGATGATTATGCTAATGATGATAATGATTGTAATGATATAATGATAACAATTGTCATCATCATAAGCTAAATGATGACAATAACGATAATGATACTGTTAATATAGAATTTATAATTATGGGGATAATTACAATGATAATGATGTATGTAGATAATCATATTGATAATAGTAATAATAAAAATGTTGATAATGATACAGATAATGATAGTAGTAGTAGAAGTAATAATAAGGGTGATAATAAAGATAGTGATAAAGTAATGAAAACAATAATGATAGATATTATAATAAAAATGTTAATGATAGTAATGATAACAGTAATGATTATCATCCTCATTCTTATGATTAGTATTGTTATCATGCCATAGTTATAATCATTATCATTATTACTATTACTAGCGTTATTGTCGTTATCGTTATCATTATCATTGCCATTATCGTTATCACTATCATCATATTAATCATCATTATCATTATTATTACTATTGTTTGTATTGTTATTGTTTTATCATTATTCGTGTTATTGTTATTATTATTGTTATTATCAGCCTTTTTATCATTATTATTATCAAATATATATTTATTATCATTTAATTATATTATATCTATTATCATTATTAATTCATTAATATATTTTTTTGTTATTATCATTATTATTGTATTATTGTCATCATAACAGTATATTTATCATTGTATTATTGTCATCATAACAGTATATTCATCCTTTTCATTATTATCATTATCATTATTATCATTATAATTTTTTTTCATCATTATTACGCTTATAATTATCATCACTATCATTATCCTCATTATTATTATTATCATCATTATCATAATCATCATCTTTATTTTTACTAATTACTATTATTTATCTTTATCTCAACATCATCACCACATTACCACCATTCCAAACCCAGGATCATTATAAGTAATATCAATCAAATCCCAGCAATGCCTTCCTTGTTGCTATCAACCATCCCAATTTTTTTTCTGAATATTCTCTTTATTTCCACTTTTATCACTGCATGTCTGTCATCGCACCGACTTCGTTTTCTGTTGCTTTGTTTTGTGTCGTTCGCGCCTAATAACAGTTTCCCGTTTTCTTTCAAAGATATGAATTGCATGTCTGGCGCAGCAGACGTAATGGCAGTGTAATTCGTGAAAGTTATTTGGATTGTTTGCGTAGCTGAAGGTCACAAAGAGGAATCCACATACCTGCCATCCACATGTTAACAAAAATACGTATCATTACTGGTATCACAAGTAATGATACAGCTATTATATATATGTATATATATATATATATATATATATATATATATATATATATATATATATATATATGTGTGTGTGTGTGTGTGTGTGTGTGTGTGTGTGTGTGTGTGTGTGTGTGTGTATGTATATATGAATACACACACACACACACACACACACACACACACACACACACACACACACACACACACACACACACATATATATATATATATATATATATATATATATATATATATATATATATGTGTGTGTATATGTTTATATGTATATATATATTGTATATATACATATATATGTATATATTCATATATATATTTATTTATATACTTATTCGTACCTGCTCAAAACCTATCCATATTCATACAAGCGCCATCTTTATTCCGACACGCTCTCCATCCATTGCCTCTCGTCAGACGCGAAAGTAGTCTGTCATGGAAGCGAATACGAGTGAACAGTCCCTATGTTATGTAGATGTCCAGCATTTATCCCATTATGAGGCTTAAAAGGCGGGTCTGCTGCGGGCGGGACACGCGAGAGAAGGAGTTTAAGCTGGACTTGTATCCTGACAAATAGACTTGTTGGTTATGGTCTGACAAACCTGACGTCATTCTTAAAACGCGCTTTTCGACCCTCCCACTTTATATAATTTTCGTTTGGATTTATTTGTTCGATTTTTTTTGGGAGGGATGCTATTTGCTTATAATAAATGGATGGATTATATATATTTCATTTTATGTTTATTTCTCATTGGTCAGAATGTCTAATCAAACATCATAAACATAAAGGTATTCTTACGTCTTGACGCGGTTATTTAATTATATTTTTATCTTCGTCGAAGAAAAAAAAGAAATCGCCGATACGCAACGTCGATCGGTGCTCGACCTCGACCGCAGGAGACAATGAACTGATCAAGGCGATAAATCCGACCAAAAGCGCGATTTGCAGCAACGCCCAGGTTCTTGTAGCCGGGTAGCGCCGGCTCTTGATTCGGATTAACAATTCTGGATTCTGTTCTTGTCTGTGTGTTAAAGTCGAAGCTTACATTCACTGATTTTTCTTCTTCTCAATAAATGTGTACACACGCACACACACACACAGACACACACACACACACTGTATGCATATATACATATATATATATACATATATATACATATATATATATATATATATATATATATATATATATATATATATATATACATATACACAAACACACACACTCTCTCTCCCTCCCTCCCTCCCTCCCTCCCTCCTTCCCTCCCTCCCTCCCTCCCTCCTTCCCTCCGTAAAACTGGAATGCACCAATCTGCAAGCAGGATACACATCACGGCTTGTTTTCCTTTTCGACAGATCATGAATCAACCGCTGAGGGTCATTGCCTGAGAACTCATCTTGACACTACTACTACGTTCAGCCTTCTTTGAACGAGGCACGGGTTTATTTACAGTAGACTAGGATACGAGCGTATAAGGCCTCCTTTAAAGGCAACTTAAGATGGCAACTGTGGTAGGTGATTCCTAAGTATGTGCGATCATGATACTTCAAATCCTTGTCATAGTAAATTAAAAGGGAAATTGTATGTAAGCAATTATATACTTTGAAAAAGTCACGTTATAACCCTACGCACAATCGTACAGAGAGAGAGAGAGAGAGAGAGAGAGAGAGAGAGAGAGAGAATATATCCATTATTGCATTATCTCCCTTTACAACAACATCCCAGTGCGGTCCGAAATACTCTCTTTGTCTGCCTTTGCATCTGGCAAGGACAAAGTCCGCTGACCCGTTTCTGCCTCGCTTGACTGACCGGGTCGCCGACGCGTCGCCGGCGTGGATCGGGACTCACCTCTTTCGTGCGAGATCAGGAAACAGTGCGTGTCCCCGTTGGCAATTGTCTTCGAAACCGCCGCTTTCCCGCTCGTGCACTGGCCGCGGGCAAGGTAATAAAAGGTACACATATGAAGGTCTTGCGTCGTGGAATGAGAGAGCTTAACGCCCTTCAATTATACGTGTTTTCTCAACAGTCGGAGGGAAGGTGGAGAGCGGCATTAGGATGATAATGCAAGAAGCTGAGTCGCCTTCAGCTTCAATTGCATTGCGTGACGTCATCCATGGCTGGCCAGCCGGATAATAAAGATGGCGAACTGCTGACATCAACACATTCCAGACTGGAATAACAATGCAAGATGTAAACCGTAATCATTATTTTGTATTAGAACTCTTTTTTTCTTTCGTATCCTACCTTCACGATAAAAGCGGTCGAATCTGATTTTTAAAAGAATCATATCACGTTATTCTTTTCTACCCACGGAAAGATATCTTCTGCCGAAAAATTAATAATGATTATGACCAGCATCCATGAGTACAATGAACAACGGTGAACAAACTAGACACGGCAGTGGATGTCATGCTAGGTCAGCTCGCCTCCAACGCACATGGGGACGTCAGATGTGGAATTTTAAGATAAAAGGCATGCCTCGAATTCTAGATCGGGCTAAATCTAAGGACTCGTTTCAGGAAACATTTGCACCTTTTTTGTTCATCTGATTTGATTTCATAAATGATTTGGCAGACTTTATGTAATAGAACTGATTAAGTGAG
>BOPN01000229.1:477500-482500 GCA_017312705.2 Penaeus japonicus
AAGGAGGGAAGGGGAGGGGGTGGGAGGGGGCAAGGGGGGATGGGATGTGAGAGGAAGGGGAGGGGGGTGGGAGGGGGAAAGGGGGGATGGGATGTGAGAGGAAGGAGGGAAGGGGAGGGGGGGAAGGGGAAAGGGGGGATGGGATGTGAGAGGAAGGAGGGAAGGGGAGGGGGGGAGGGTGAAAGGGGGGATGGGATGTGAGAGGAAGGAGGGGAGGGGGATGGGATGTGAGAGGAAGGAGGGAAGGGGAGGGGGAGTTGTGGAGTATGTTTGTTGATCTAATCTGGGTCTTCTTAGACATTTTTATCCATCTGGTGCTGATCCGCTCAAGTGTTGTTGCTTTTGGAAATCTATCAGATGGAAGTTTTGCCCTTTCGATAAGAGTCTTTTTTACACTTGATATTGTGACGATTTGCGTAAAGACAGGAAAGTGTAAATCAGTGAGTGATGGTGATCAAACTGACTGGTAATTTATATCAATCGTGTGCCTCGTTTTAGACACGAGGCACACTATAAAGAAAATGAAAGCATGTGTGCGTGTGTACAACAGAGCATTACATGGATTTTCTCTGTGAACTTGCAAAACTGATGGTAGTTAGCCAGGTGGTGAACAGGTTGCCGAAGTATTCCAGTTCAAAACAAGAGTAGATTCGACATTTATTTTGATAGTGAGGGCACTGGTATGGTATGTGAGTTATTTGTTTATTTGTCTGTTCTTTTCTTATTCCCAACGTGATGTCAACATTTAAAAAATTGTGTTACAGCGAATTACTTTCCAATATAGTGCTACTGTTGACTGGAGTATTATTGACATCTTAAAGACTTACTATATCAAGGTCAAAAGAAAATTTAATCACTGAAAGGTAAATACAGACTCCTCACCAGTTGTTGGCGGCTGACTGTGCTCTTTTGGCAACGCATGCTGTAAACAAGGGGAGAACCCCCTATTTCGCACGTAATTTCCTTCATCGTAAGTTTCTCAACCCTTTCGTGTTATTACATAGAAAATACAGGATTCTATCTTCTCATCTTCTAAGCGGCAAGGATGAAGATGTCGCAGACTTTCGTTTTTGTCACCTAAATGGCCCAACGGGAGGCTTCAACAGCCACGCAACGTGTCTAGGCTCTCCCTCACCAGGTCGACACGACACAAGATGGCCAACACGTGGGCCATGAAATGTGCGGAGGTATTAATTAGCTGAAGTATTTCGCACAAGGCGGAAGTGTTCTCAATACCATGCCTACTTTCATCTCGGATCTCGGTTGAATGTTTAGCATGCATGACTCCGTTTATTTATGTTTCGTTTAATCTTTACACGCGCAATTGATCACCCTATTATTTGTTATGCTATCTCTTTCTTAAGTGTTATCTAGCTTGGGAAAGTAATGGGCATGACGTCAGGAGTTGATATAGCTGGTGGATTTCAAGACCTCGCATTACTCAAGGTGTCACAGCCTAAAAAATATGACACATGTGTATATCTGTTTGTTGATAAGTCCAAGTGCAGCATGTCCGCATTATGTCTTGTGTTATTAGTGACGCATGAACCAGAGCTCTTACTTTGTTTTGTCTGCAATACTGCCTTGCAGGTTGCTACGCATCGAGGCGCCAAGCTATTGTTAGCTTGGGGAAAATAAGCTCAAAGAAAGTACACTAATTCAGTTAAACAAAGACAAGATTAAAACAAACAGAGAATTGATTATATGTTTACGGATAGAAATTCAGAAAGTTTTGGGTATATTTCGGATAGAAAAATAGCAGTGAGTGGACGTACAGATGCTTAGTTAAAACAAGTAGCCTGAGCTCTGTGCTCATTATTATTTAAAAAAACTGTCGTCATTGTTTACATTAGCGTCCATTTTCAGTCCATTTGCACTCAGTAATTCTAGGCTGTTACACCAAATAGCTTGTAAAACCGAAAGACACAATATATTCACTTCTTCCATTTATAGACCGACTCGTGGATCGAAAATGCCACTGAGTTTAGGGAGTGCATCTTGAATGTGGAACAGAAGCAGAGAGAGAGAAGACTTTCAAGCCATACGCATGACGTCATTGTTTTCCTAACCGCAAGATTTTTTTTTTCTTTGCTCCCTCTTCCCGCTGTAAAAGATACCCTGCGTATGGGCGGGAGAGGTATGGGCGGTAGCAGCGACCCATCACGACTTTGCACGGTCGTCGACGCTTGGTGCACTGTGCTCGTGTTCTTGTTTGACGTTTTGCCCCTTATGGACGCTGACGTGTTATGAGTTGTGTGGGTCGAACAGGGCGTTCCCTTTGTTATCCTTCGAGGCAACATCCCTTCCTTAAGGCAATGGCCAGTGGATAGGGGGGGGGGGGGGCAAATATCATTCTTGAGTCAACAACCTGTGAAGGCGGATACCGGACGTGGGAAACAAAGATTAATTAGATAAAGATTCCAGTCCGATAACAGTGAATGCATAGTTCTATTAAGTGATTAAAAACTATAAAGGTTTGAAATGTTCTTCAAAATACGTCTACTGTATTTCTGGTTAGCCTAAATGTATGATTGCACCCGTATTCGTTATTTATGTAAAATCTCTATCAATAAAAATTGTTATATACTGATGATTGCTAGAACAATGATGGTTATAATAGCGAGCATAAAGATGAAATGATAATACATATAATTACTGAATGTACTAAGAACAATGATGTTATATAGCCACCGATAAGATGGCGAGTATGCGATATTTAAAAGATTTCATCACTCTTAATGACATTATTTTGAAATAAAAATTTGTTATCATATTATCACAAAATCAGATAAATATTACTCCTCAAGTATGAAACTCGTCATTTGCAAAAAAGAAAGAAAAACGGTGATATGCGAATATGTTGCTCATCCCAGTCTCATTTGCATACATATTTATGTCAAGACAAACGATAAAAGTCTCAGTTCATTACTCTTATTGCAGTTTCATAGAGTGGCTTGAGGAAAATGTGGAATCAAAACAGTCCGTGTTATCGTTGAAAACCCAGACAGAATATGACCGGCCGCCAATTTCAGTCAGTAGCGAAATGGCCCTTTTCCGTACATTCAACCAACCAGAATCTGCCTCTCCTTTTACCGGCTAATCGTAAGCGGGCATATTCTTGAGCCGGATGTGGGTCAGGGTCACGGAGGAACTGAGTGATGGCACGCTCCAGGGACGCGCTTTGGCACCGACCTTACCTGGCTGTGATGAGGCGGCGCGGCGTGGGCTGTGCTGAGTATCCACGGGGGGACGTCTGAGGCATTAGTCTTGTTGCTTTACTGCATTTCTTCACTATAAAATCGCTTCTGAAAGACGTCATGGAGTAGAAACCTAAAAAGAAAAAAGAAAAAAACAAAAAGAAAAACCACGAAATATGATGCTTACGTCACGCTGGTATGAATTGCATTGAAATCGTGCAAATGTCTCTTTTGAAGACAGCGAAATCCTTGCACAGTAGAGAGAGGCAAGATTAGTAGGGCCATATCATCGTAGGTCGCACACCAGGGTATGACATCATACACCCGTAAAAAGCTCCCAGACACACATGATATGTGTGAGAATGACCATGGAAATGTGTATGTCCACGCTTCAAGCATGTGGGTGTATATATATAGCACGAGGATACGAATGTCCTTATAAGGGCCTTCCGATTATTGCTTACCAGTCAGTGATAAATTCATTGGGTAGAATTATTGCACACACTGCAGTGATATGGCAACAAGTGCTAAAGGACATGCAATCTTCACTAATGCGGGACATAAGCAGTAAACACACAGTAAAACTGCACTATAGACGTACATCTGCAACATCAATCACATGTACGTCTCGGAAATGTGTTAAGTAACTTTGGGGAAAGGAAGCCTGACTCAGTCGACTAACATCTTCCCAAAATATTTCCTCTGACAAATATTTGCTCGCTCTTGAATGGATTGTGTCTTTCATTTCAGCGCCTCTTTCATGATGCTCTGAGGAGGAAAGTCCTCTTTTTTATTAGTTCCGATCTAATTTGATGTAAAAGTTAAAAGTGTTTTATGTAACCACATGGCACCACTTACATTGCAACTCTACCTTTTTCAAATCAACTGACGTCTACCACACACACACACACACACACACGCACACACACACACACACACACACACACACACACACACACCACACATATATATATACACATTCACACATAGACTCATACGCACACACATTCCCACACACACGCACGATAAGTCAACAGTTTTTGTCACCTCATCAGCCCCCCCCCCCCCCCCCCTCCCCCTTAACCGTGCCTCGAAAGCCTTTCTTATCCGTTGGCACCGAGCCCGATGCTCTTCCCTGAGTGGCACTACCCTTCTCCGTGCTCCCCATACCCATCCCCCCACCCCACCCCTTACTAGCAACCACAGACACTTCCTCGCCTCAGCAGTTCGTCAACACTACCTTGGTTGGTGGTTGTTTGGCCGTTCCATCACTTTGAACGGCTGATCGTTAATGTGGAATGTGATGCAAATACCCTTTGTGATGAGTTGCAGACGGAGGGTGAGGTATGAGTCTTATGCTCGCAGAGTAATTGCTATACCAAGACATTATGCGAGAATTTAATTGTCCCATAAAATCGAGTATCTAATAAAATTGCAATATAGATGGATTCAACATTATTCAAATCATTTATAAACTTGTCTATAATTAATACGGCGTGAGAGACACATGCAACAGGTCTTGGTTTGGTTGCATTTGCCAAGAATGTTTGCCTCTGATACATTCATTGTAAGAAACAGTGAAATGATGAACTGTTGAAAAATGAAAAAAAGACAGAATATATACTTGGATCATTTATATCACAAAGTAGATTATAATGTTAGATAATACACCATGAGAGTTAAAACAGATTTATACTAAATATTTTAAGGTTAAGCACAAAGTTGAAAAACGTTAACATAGCCGAGATTTCGTTAACTTGATAATCATCCAAAGAAAATCTTGGTATGAGGTATTTAGGAGTG
>BOPN01000229.1:487500-490000 GCA_017312705.2 Penaeus japonicus
CAGATGACATGAGTGTACAGCTGCACAAAGCTGTCTCCGCACCTACACACCAGTGTTTTACCAGCTGTAATGCCAGAAATTATGGTAAGTAGTAACCTGATCTGCCTGAGGGTACAAGGACTGTCACTAAATCCTTCAGAATAAGTAAGACTGAAGATTTAAGGAGCGGTCATTTAGCATGATGTTTGTCCATTGGAGTCCCAGACAAGGAATATGTCGGGCGGGAACTTTGCTTTACGTACCGCGTATATTGTGGTATTGGCGATTCCAGGTGTGGATGTGAAACAGTGCACTCGTGACGGTTTTCCTTTACGCAATTTCCTACCGGCCGGTCTTCCTTCCTTCCCTCATTTTATCCATAGTTGGTAGTCTCTATGTGGTTGGGCTTCTTTGCTTGTGTTCGTTGGTTTATATTTTCACCGCATTGCATGTTTTTGCATTAATGAAGATGTGGTGATATCACTGATGGTGGTGGTATTACGTAGATGAATTAAACTTTTTTTTTTACTGTTATTACAGTTACTGTGCGCCGGTTCTCGCGCGCGCACACACACACACACACACATACATACATACATACATACATACATACATACATACATACACACACACACACACACACACACACACACACACACACACACACACACACACACACACACACACACACACACACACACACACACACACACCTACACACACAGAGACACATACACACACAGACATACACACACACACAGAAGCACACACAGACGCACGCACAGACGCACACACAGACACACAGACACACACACACACAGACACACACACACACAGACACACACACACACATGTATGCGTATATATATACATATATGTATATATATATACATATATATTCATATATTTATATATATACATGTATACATATATATACATATTTATACATCTACATATATACATATATACATACATACATACATATATATATATATATATATATATATGTATATATATACATATATATACATATATATATATTTTTTTTCTTTATTTCTTACATGAACACACCTGATCAAGGAATATTGAACATATCCATGATACATGTCTTAGTGAAGCGCCCATTATAGAGCCATAGAGTAAGCCGATGCGAATTTCCCAAATCCACGATCAGGAGATTTAGAACCACCTATTAGATAAACCCAGCCATTCGCTTACCAGTCGCTTTTGCTCCAGGTTCAACCATGGAATGTTCGCACCTCGGGACCGCTTGCGGGACTCCCACTACCACTCCATGTACCGCACCTTGCGATCTGCCCGCATTAACTACAACGCGCAGTCTGCCAGGTTTAAGGACGAGGGAGACCTGTACAAGGTGAGTGCCGGGTCTGGCTTCCTGTAGATTAGGAAGAGTCTAGAAAGGCTGATTTTATGTACTTATAGATAATAATTATGACAGATTGGGTGATATTGAGTGGCTGATTAATGAATTGCAATGTTGAATGCTTTAGAATGATAATGCAAAGGGTGAGAACATTGCATGTTGGCTGCGGAAATATTACTATGCAGGACAGAAAAGAGAATATGATAATGTAATGTCAACGGTAAAAATGCATAACGCAGCAGATGGTTGTTAGGTTTATGAAAAAACCCAGTTCGGGGATAGATGTAATGATAATTATGATTACTTGCAAGTATCAATTCCCGTGAATCAACGTTAGCTGCAACAGTATTGATAAAGCATACATGTCGAAACATACTGTGAAAGGTGAATGTTCAGATGAAAAAAAAATAAAAATAAAATAATTACTGAAGAAATTAGTAGTTCATATACGACGGTGAGTTTAACCGTAGGAAGTCAAAACGAAGAAGATGGATGCTGTAACAAACTGATTCACACCGACCTAAGTAGCGTTCAATGCCAATGCTACTTATCCAGAATTGAACATACACCTATCCATGCACCGGGTACATACCAGATAAAGTGAAGGCGTGTATATTTCGTCGGTGAGGAAGTGCGCATTTGAGGGGTATTTGTTTACGCCACGAACCGGTTCTTTAGGTCGGCGGCCAGAACTAGAGTAGGGGATTGTAACAGTTACGAGAGCTAAGATAAAAAGGGAGCGAGGAGCAGCCATGCGGAATAGGAGTAAAGGGAAAGGATGGCGCTTCTTGCTTGCTCTGTAGTGATGGCCATCTTGTAATAGATACTTTAGCTGATATACTCTTAGTTCATGTTCTTGGCGAACACTTTACGCTTTGAGAACCTTAAGCTCGTGTATCAATTATAAATCTTAACGTATATAGAGAAATTGCTCTTTAGAATATCAAAAAAGGTTATGCCGCTTTTGCGGTTAATAATTTTTCTTGTCTGCTTGTAGGCATGCCATCTGTTGCTTGCAGACATGGTTTGGCAACTTGTCTCGCAGCTGTGTTGTCTAACCTTGGCTTACGGGATCATATTTGTCAAATGTATTATGAGATACGTTTTGGTCCAAAGTCCAGTAAAACTCCTTTGAGA
>BOPN01000229.1:492500-495000 GCA_017312705.2 Penaeus japonicus
TTAGGTCACTGTTATATGTATACGTATTATAACTCCGGTAATGGTATGGTTGTTTAAAAGAAACGGTGAAGGAAGATGAATGTATTTAATGAATAAGATTGCAGATACGTTAACTTAACCCACGTGATCTGACCCACAGACGGACGTCCGCGTGATACCCGTCACGATGGAAGGGGATTCGGGCCCAGAGTCCGGAAGGAGCGGCACCAAGAGGCACTCGGTCAGTCAGCCAGACCCAGGACCCACGCCCAGGAAGAGGACTCAGGAGGACTCAGGCGCAGGACGGGAGAGGAGCTCTAGCAGAGGGCGAGGAACCTACGGGGAAGAGAGAAGAACCCGCGACGAAGGCAGGAGGGATCAGGAGGAGCAGGATGCCCGGCGATCCAGAGAGCGGTCCAGGAGGAGAGGAAGCGAGCTGTATCCCGAGACGAGTTCCTCCAAGACCGAGAAGGACTTGAGGAGGAAGAGTTATCCTGATAGCCCCAAGAAGGAGAAGAGGGAGTACACAGTAAATATACAGCGCCAGGGTAAAGACGAGACTAATGGCAATAAAAGAAGAAATCAAGGTATACCTGAAGAGGACGAGAAACCTGAAGTGAGGAGTCGTCAGAGAAGCTCAAAGTATGAGGAAGCGAGAGAGATAAATATACCAATACGTGTCGAGTCTTCAGGAGACTCTGAGAGTGTCTTCCCTTACCCTGCGTCTCGAGGGGAAAAAGTTGCTCAAAATAATGAAGACACATCTCAAGAAAATGTCCCCAAGCACGAACCATCAAGGCTGTTTGCTGCTTCTAAGAAGTCGGAGAGGAAATCTTTTCTCTCCAACGACTACGACAGAACTCCAGAGCCCTCTCGCGTCAACAGCGGCTACGGAAATGAAAAGGAAAATATCAACGACAGAACTCGAGTCCCAGAACCCTCCCTCGTCAACAGCGGCTATGGAAATGAAAAGGAAAATATCAACGACAGAACTCGAGTCCCAGAGCCCTCTCGCGTCAACAGCGGCTACGGAAATGAAAAGGAAAATATCAACGACAGAACTCGAGTCCCAGAACCCTCCCGTGTCAAAAGCGGCTATGGAAATGAAAAAGAAAATATCAAACCTTCCACACACGACTTATCATGGAAGTACTCAAACGCTTATCAAAGCAAATCACAACCGGAGGTAAGTCAGGCTGACCAGAGTCCAACGAGAACGACGAAAGAGTCCAAACTTCCTGACTCGGAGCCAAAGAAATATTACTTCGGGGCCAAACCCATGAACGAAACCCATGAAGTGCACGTTGTCCCTCCGGATGAACCTCGAGCTTCTGAGGACGAGGGAAGCTCCGACTTGAAGAAGAATAACGAAGAGGAAAGGAAAACGAAAGGACGGGAAAGTGTACAAAACGACGGAAACGCAAAGGTCATTAACCGAGAGAGTACCGAAGATTATAAAAAATTCTTGAAGACCAAGTCACAAGAAGGAGATTCTCCTTCTTCTGGATCGAAATCTCCTTTGATTGGTCGAGAGGTAAAAGTTGAAAAGAAGCAATCAGACATGGAGAAAGACATGTTTAACGACTGTTGGCAGAACTTTAGCAGCACCCTCCAAGATGTGCTTTCGCGCCTTCAAGAACTGTCAGCAGAGCTCGGACATGCGCGGGCATTAGTCACGCCTCCGTCACCGCCTACTTCGGCTGAGGTGGCTGACGAAGGTTCGAAGTCGGAAGAGGAAAAATCTACGGGAGACCGCTCGCCTGAAGCAGCCAACAAAAAGGTAACCTTTTGAGGTAGTTTTGGATTAACAGAATAGCTCTTTCTCTATTCACCTCCTGCTCCCTCCCCCTCTCTCTTCCTCCCTCCCCCTTTCTCTCTTCCTTCCCCCACCTTTCTCTCTCTTCTCTTCTCTTCTCTTCTCTTCTCTTCTCTTCTCTTCTCTTCTCTTCTCTTCTCTTCTCTTCTCTTCTCTTCTCTTCTCTTCTCTTCTCTTCTCTTCTCTTCTCTTCTCTTCTCTTCTCTTCTCTTCTCTTCTCTTCTCTTCTCTTCTCTTCTCTTCTCTTCTCTTCTCTTCTCTTCTCTTCTCTTCTCTTCTCTTCTCTTCTCTTCTCTTCTCTTCTCTTCTCTTCTCTTCTCTTCTCTTCTCTTCTCTTCTCTTCTCTTCTCTTCTCTTCTCTTCTCTTCTCTTCTCTTCTCTTCTCTTCTCTTCTCTTCTCTTCTCTTCTCTTCTCTTCTCTTCTCTTCTCTTCTCTTCTCTTCTCTTCTCTTCTCTTCTCTTCTCTTCTCTTCTCTTCTCTTCTCTTCTCTTCTCTTCTCTTCTCTTCTCTTCTCTTCTCTTCTCTTCTCTTCTCTTCTCTTCTCTTCTCTTCTCTTCTCTTCTCTTCTCTTCTCTTCTCTTCTCTTCTCTTCTCTTCTCTTCTCTTCTCTTCTCTTCTCTTCTCTTCTCTTCTCTTCTCTTCTCTTCTCTTCTCTTCTCTTCTCTTCTCTTCTCTTCTCTTCTCTTCTCTTCTCTTCTCTTCTC
>BOPN01000229.1:511096-513596 GCA_017312705.2 Penaeus japonicus
AGATAGATAGATAGATAGAGAGAGAGAGAGAGAGAGAGAGAGAGAGAGAGAGAGAGAGAGAGAGAGAGAGAGAGAGAGAGAGAGAGAGAGAGAGAGAGAGAGAGAGAGAGAGAGAGAGAGAGAAAAATAAAAACAACATACACCAAAAAAAGAGGCTGATATAAAAAAAGGAAGTAATTCAAAACCCAAAGTGCGAATAGGGAAAAGGCAACAATGTGGATGACGAGTAAAATGAAAGAAAAGCGTCAGTAAGTAGACAGAGGAGAGAGGGGGAAGGACGAGCCAAGGGGGAAAACGAGAAGGGGGAACGAGGGGACGAAGGAGAAGGCGAGGGGACGGCGAGGGAGGGCAGGGGGAGGTGAGGGGACGAAGGAGAAGGCGAGGGAGGGGAGGGAGGGTAGGGGGAGGTGAGGGGAGGTGAGGGGAGGTGAGGGGAAGGCGAGGGAGGGCAGGGGACGGCGAAGGAGGGGGGGAGGGGCAGGGGGAGGTGAGGGG
This sequence comes from Penaeus japonicus, assembly GCA_017312705.2. Lineage (NCBI taxonomy): Eukaryota > Metazoa > Arthropoda > Malacostraca > Decapoda > Penaeidae > Penaeus > Penaeus japonicus. The sequence goes on from BOPN01000229.1 coordinate 511,592, forward strand.
AGGTGAGGGGTTGTTACATACAAATGCCTACAGATTTGCATGTTGATTCTATGGGCAGTCTCTTAATGAAATAGTGGATCAGCCTTGTCGAATTGCTTGCTTTTGAGTGCGGGATACAGCTGCGTTCCTATTTTTGAATTTGTTATCTTGGATTCGTGTGATTCAAGCGTCTTCCTGGTTTGTTACACTGGAATAAAAAGTTCAACTAGACATAGTTATAAAGAGTCTGTGCAAGATATCTGTAAAAAAATAAATGAAATAAAATAAACTTTCTTTCAAACAGCAAATAACTAATGTTTTCTGCTGCATAACAACTCTCGTGCAGTATACCTCATCTGATATATCATAATGCATGATCAAAGCACGGAGAATATAGCAAATCCTTATAGACTTGGTAACACTGAAAGCACATCATATTTAGCAGCTTAAACTATCAACTGTCCCGGTCTGTCACCGTGAAAAATTATCGGTTCGGATCGCGGCAGCACGTGCACAGTCGATTTCCTTCCCGACATATTGTTCTCCAAGTTAAACCAAATCTCCGCTTTACATTTTTATCCTTGCAGGAAAGTTTTTCTCCATATAATTTGATTACAAAATGCTCTCAGCTACTTACCCTTTTTTAGGGGTAAAAAAATACATTTCTGTTTGGCAGGTTACAGGAGGAAGATATGAGAGAAGCAAAGAGCGTGTAAGTGGCCGGAACAAATGAGATACGCCGAGCGTATTGAAGGAGGGGAGTGTAAATCACAAGTCGGGATTTTTATTTCCTTTTTATTGGAATTATGAGCATATAATACTTTGTAATGGTAACAGCAGCAATATGTATCGATCAGGAAAAAACATTCTCGTAAATGTCCTGACAACCCCATAGGTAAAAGTGAAGATATATAGAAATATGATAATATGTAGGGTAAATGGCAACACCACGAAGCAGCACGTGGCAAACGAGCCAATATAGAGTGTTGCCAACTGAAGATCGATGACATTCTCTGTTATTTCTAGTTGGTACTCTACCTTTCAGTAAAGTGTACATATAAAAGCGCATACACTCGCACATACATTCACACACACGCCTATGCATATGTATATATATATATATATATATATATATATATATATATATATATATATATATATATATATATAGAGAGAGAGAGAGAGAGAGAGAGAGAGAGAGAGAGAGAGAGAGAGAGAGAGAGAGAATGAAAGAAATAGAGAAAGAGGAGATAGAGAAAAAGAAATAGAGAGAGAGAGAAATAGATGATAGTCTATGACAACTACGGTATGTTATCTTACCCCATCCATTTATTGATAAACATGGAAGAATCGTATGAAACGTAACAAAATACTGACAAGTAATTGAAATCGAGAACATCAACAAAGAACACCTTTAAAAGATACATATACATATATGTGTAGCATTCGTCAAAAAACTGATATCAATGCAGATGATCGTGGGCAATACACACACACACACACACACACACACACACACACACACACACACACACACACACATATATATATGTGTGTGTGTGTGTGTGTGTGTGTGTGTGTGTGTGTGTGCTATAATTTCCATCGAGTTTCACCACTCTATACATCATTCGATAAAGTTTAACAGTAAAAGGTTTAAAAGTAAAACAGACCGGCTTCTCTCTGGATCGCTCTGTATTAGATATTCTTAGATGGTACATTTCGGAGCCCGTGTAAACATCTTGATGAACTCATAACATAAGTGTGTCTCCTGTTTTATTTAATCATATATCTATCTGTTTGTGGTGTTACTCTTGTTATCACCATTATCATTATTATTATTTTATTATTATCATTGGGATCATTATTGTTGTTGTTGTCATTGTTATCAGTATCGTTATTTTTATCAGTAGTAATAGTACTATCATCCTTTTTATCATTATCTTAATCATTATTATTTAAATTATTATCATTATCATTCCTTTTGTTATTAATATCATTACTATCATTATCATCATTATCATTATGA
>BOPN01000229.1:518596-526096 GCA_017312705.2 Penaeus japonicus
TATCCTTATTGCTGTTGTTATTACTGTAGTCATCAATATTATTTTTACGTTTATAATCATTAGCAGCAACATTATCATTATCATCAATATTATTACTATTGTCATCACTGTTATTATTACAATTTCATTTTATTTTGTAGTTCAGTTTCAGATGTATAATCCATTCATTAAGTCACATTTACCCCTTTTTAAGTTAGAAAGATATATGTAGTTTTATATATGAATGACGAACTTGGATCATTAAAAAGATTAAAAGATTATTATCTATGTATCTGTCGCTGTTATTTTTCCGCATTACGTTTCTTTGTGGAAAAAAGATCAGATTAATACCATTTCAATCATTACTTACTAGATCGTATATCATCAGTATAGTATGATATCCTAACAGTATCCGAATGCTCATATTTCCCTCAGTTTAATGCATTACATCCTCTTCATTTGCCTCCTTATCATATCATGATCATAATCATAATCATAATGCTCTTCCCTTTTTTCCTTGTTTCAATCGTCCAAATTCTCATTTTGTTGTTTTTATTTTTGTTTTCCTGTAATGGTTTTACAGATACGTTACAAGGTCATCTTTATCATTATTATCATCATCATTATCGTTTTTATCATTGTTGTTATTGCCATTGATGTTGATGTTACTATTATCATTGTCATTACTATCATCATTATATTATCATTATCATTATCATCATCACACAGTTATCCCATTTGATTCAGCTTTCCGTTTAATCTTGTTATTTTCTTTTTTCTTTTCTATTTAGTTCAACAGAAATTAATGTCGTGATGTGTGATGAAAGTACAACATAACGTGGTGGTGCAGGAAGAGTCTTATTGCTATCATCCTATTGCTCCGATTAACGTAATTAGTATTTCTTAATAAGTGCTGGATTTGTTAATATAGAACGTCTGTCTTTCCATCAATTAAGGTCATATCAGTGACTTCTCGTCTCAATTTGTTCAAGAGAAGAATCGGGAAAAAAGTAAGTTCATACATCCATATCAAAGAATTATCATAAAAAAGTACTTCTCTTTATCATTACCGTTATCATTATCCTTTTTACTATTATCATGATCATCATCCCCATCCTCTTCTTCATCATCATCATCATAACCATTATCGACATCACATTATCATCCTTGTCATTATAATCCTCCTCCTCCTCGCCTTCCTCCTCCTCCTCCTCCTCCTCGCTTCCCTCCTTCTTCTTCTTCTCCTCCTTGCCTTCCTCCTCCTCCTCCTCCTCCTCCTCAGCATCTTCATCATCATAATCCTCCTCCTCCTCCTCTTCTTCCTCCTTCTCAGCATCCTCCTCATCATAATCCTCCTCCTCCTCCTCCTTCTCCTCATCCTCATCACCCCCCATCCCCCCTCCCCTCCCCACCCCTCCCCTCCCCTCCCTACGTCCTCCTGCCGGCGCGAGTGTCCAGCGGCGGCGAGGGCGAGGGCGACGCGACCAGACCCGACAGGGCGAGGAGGAGCAGGTCCAGCGCGCGCCACAATTACCCGGCGCGGCGTCGTGAGATCCGTCCGCCCCGCTCTCTCTACTCTATTTTCAAAGTCAATTTTAAACAACGGGGCCGAAGCGCTTTTGCGACCCTTTACTATTTGCCAACTTTCCCAGACTCGTTGACAAAGGAAACGCCGCCTTTTATTCGCTTTCAATTAAAATGCAAAGTTAAACGCCGCTAAAGACCTGCGACACGCGATTTTGTTGATAGTTAAAAGTCAGCGGGTTAGATCCGGGGAGGAGGAGGAGGGGGAGGGAGGAGGGGGAAGGAGAAGGGTGTGGAGTGGGGGAAGGGGAGAGGGAGCGTGGCTTTTGGATTTAAAAAAAAATATTTTCTCTTTCTTTGTCTGTCTGTATGTATGTTTGTGTCTTTTTCTCTTCTCTTCTCACTCACTCTCTCTCTCTCTCTCTCTCTCTCTCTCTCTCTCTCTCTCTCTTTCTCTCTCACTCTTACTCTCTCTCTCTCTCTCCATCTCTCTGATAACAATAATAACATGATACTGATACTATTAGTAATAATAATGATAATAATGATGATAAAGTAATGGTGATAATGATACTAATAGTAATAGGGATAGTAATAATGATAACCAAGATAATTACAAAAATCATGATTATAACTATAACGATAATGATCATTAATGAACATCATAATAATGAGGATAATTATAATAAATCAAATGATGATGGTAAGAGTGACAACAATATTAACGATCTCCAATTGTCCTTTATGAAGAAGAAAAAGAAAAAAGAAGATGAAGAAAAAAAAACAAGCTCTAACATCCTTCATACCCCTCTCCCCCTAGCCCCTGCCCCTGCCCCACCCCCTCCCACCCATCCCCACTCCCCTGAAGCCACGCTTGTTATAATATATATGATAAGTGTTTTAATACAAGAGTGGAAGGGGAACTTTTCCTATTAAACTTTTCCGCTGTCAACTCTTTATGACAGGGGACGATCTCTCATCTCTCTGTCTCTCTCTCTATCTCTCTCTCTATCTCTCTAGCTCGCTCGCTTGCTCTCACTCTCGCTCGCTCTTTTTTTTTCTCTCTCTCTCACTCTCTTTATCTCTTCTCTCTCTCGATATATATATATATATATATATATATGTGTGTATATATAAATGTTTTAACAAATATAGCAAATGCAAAGACTCTGCTATCTACTAACGCACTTTTCTATCATATCATCCTGTGGTTTGGAATTTCTTTTCCCTTTTATCATTTTACATTTTAAATCACACGCACAACATCCTCTCTTTTAAATCTTTGCTATGATTCGCTATTTTTATCACCCTGCCTTTTTCTTCTTCCTCATTTTTCCACCCCCCTTTTTTTTCTCTCTCTCTCTTTCTCTTTCTCTCTCACCCGACAAAGTAACTTTTAAAAACACGGCCCTTTTTTCCTAATCACCTCTTTGTTTTTTTCGCTCCAATGCTATTTTGCCTCAATGGCTTTTTATTCCCTCTTTTCAACCCGATACCTTTGATGTACAGCCTTGGTTCCGCGTGGGGAAAAAATCTTCCATTCTTTATTTACACGATTTAATCACGTAGACGAAAACTGAATCTATTTTATGTGTTGATTTGTTTATTTAGCCGTTTTCTTTTGTTTATTTTATTGTTTTGTTTTTTTTTTGACATTATTATTATTATCATTATTATTATTATCATTATTATTATTATTATTATTATTATTATCATTATTATTTTTATTGTTATTATTATTATCATTATTATTATTATTATTATCATTATCATCTAATATCCTCAGTACTAATATCCTAACATTATTCTAATGCTCATATTTACCTACGTCAAAAACGCTAGCGTCTCTGACAAGTCGGGGTCCTTTATGCTCTGTCTCAACTTCTTCCTGCATCTTGAAGACACAACACTTTCCCTAACACATGAGTGGTTCCAAGGATGACCATATTATCTGGAGACATTCCATTCGCACCAGTCACGGGTGGAATGACTGGCGTTGTGGAAATGCTTGCTTTAAGGATTTATATCTTGATAGCATTCCACTTTTCTACTTCTCTGTCCTTTCTGGTCTGTTGGGGCAGTTGTCAATTCTTGGGTATTCATCAGTGACAAAGTAATTATTATTATCATTATTTTCATTATCATGATTATTATCATTATCGTGATTATTATCATTATCATTATTATTATCCTAATTATTATGACTATCACTATTATTTTCTTTTATTATTATTATCATTATCATTATTATTATCATTATTATTATTTTTATCATTATTATTATTATTATAATTATTATCATTATTATTATTATTATTATTATTATTATCATTATTATCATTATTATTATCATTATTATCATAATTGTTATCATCATCATTATCATCATTATAATCATTATTATCATCATCATTATCATCATTATAATCATTATCATCATTACCATTTTCATTATTATTATCGTTATTATTATTATTGTTGTTGTTGTCATAATCATTATCACCCTTGTTGTTGTTATCATAATCATCCTTTTCATTATCAGCATTATTGTCCTAATTATTGTTATCATGATCGTTATCATTATCATATTATTATTATTATTGTTATTATTATCATTATCATTATTATTATCATTATCATTATTATTATCATTATCGTTATTATCATTATCATTATTATTACTATCATCATTATCATTATCATTATTATTATTATTATTATTATTACTGTTATCATGATTATCATCATCATTATTATCATCATCACCATGTCATTCTTATTAACACAATGTTATGATAATATCTATTACCATGTTATCATTATCATTGATATTATCATCATCTTTATAATTATTTTTATTGTTATAATTATTATCATTATCATCGTTATTATTATCAGTAGTAGAAGTAGTATAATTTTGGTTGCCATTGCTATTATTAGTATCGTCATTATCATTATCTTTATGATTATTGTCATTGTTTTTATCATTGATAATAGTGTCATCATTTTCATTATCATTAGCATTAGCATTACCATTGTTGTTATTATAGTGATTGTTATCATCATTTTCATTCTTATTATTATCATGATCATCACCCTCAGTATTATCATCATAATTGTTATCATTATTGTTGTTGTTATTTTTACCTTTATTATCATTAGCAGCAACCTTATCATTATCATCAATATCATTACTATTGTCATCATTGTTATTACTACAATTTCATCTTATTTTGTAGTTCAGTTTCAGATGTATAATCCTTTCATTAAGTTACATTTACCCCTTTTTAAGTTAGAAAGATATATGTAGTTTTATATATGAATGACGAACCTGGATCATTAGAAATATTAAAAGATTATTATCTATGTATCTGTCACTGTTATTTTTCCGCATTATGTTTCTTTGTGGAAAAAGATCAGATTAATACCATTTCAATCATTACTTACTAGATCGTATATCATCAGTATAGTATGATATGCTAACAGTATCCGAATGCTCATATTTCCCTCAGTTTAATGCATTACATCCTCTTCATTTGTCTCCTTATCATAATCATGATCATAATAGCATTATGCTCTTCCCTTTTTTCCTTGTTTCAATCATCCAAATTCTCATTTTGTTGTTTTTATTTTTGTTTTCCTGTAATGGTTTTACAGATACGTTACAAGGTCATGTTTATCATTATTATCATCGTCATTATCACTTTTGTCATTGTTGTTATTGCCATTGATGTTGATGTAACTATTATCATTGTCATTACTATATACATTATATCATCATTATCATCATCACACAGTTATCCCTTTTGATTTAGCTTTCCGTTTAAGCTTGTTATTTTCTTTTTTCTTTTCTTTTTAGTTCAACAGAAATTCATGTTGTGATGTGTGATGAAAGTACAACATAACGTAGTGGTGCAGGATGAGTCTTATTGCTATCATCCTATTGATCCGATTAACGTAATTAGTATTTCTTATTAAGTGCCGGATTTGTTAATATAGAGCGTCTGTCTTTCTATTATTTAGGTCATATCAGTGATTTCTAGTCTCAATTTGTTCAAGAGAGAAGAATCGGGAAAAAACTAAGTTCATACATCCATATCAAAGAATTATCATAAAAAAGTACTTCTCTTTATCATTACCGTTATCATTATCCTTCTTACTATTCTCATGATCATCATCCCCATCCTCTTCTTCATCATCATTATCATAACCATCATCGTCATTACATTATCATCCTTGTCATCCTAATCCTCCTCCTCCTTCTTCTCCTCCTCCTTCTCCTCTTCCTCCTCCTCCTCGCCTTCTTCCTTCTTCTCTTCCTACTCCTCCTCCTCCTCAGCATCTTCACCATCATAATCCTCTTCCTCCTCGCCTTCCCCCTCCTCCTCCTCCTTCTTCTCCTCCTCTTCCTTCTCCTCGCCTTCCTCATCCTCCTTCTCATCATCCTCTTTCTCCTCATCCTCATCCTCATCACCCCCCCTCCCTTCCCCTCCCCTCCCCTCCCTACGTCCTCCTGCCGGCGCGAGTGTCCAGCGGCGGCGAGAGCGAGGGCGACGCGACCCGACCCGACGGGGCGAGGAGGAGCAGGTCCAGCGCGGCCCACAATTACCCGGCGCGGCGTCGTGAGATCCGTCCGGCCCGCTCTCTCTACTCTATTTTCAAAGTCAATTTTAAACAACGGGACCGAAGCGCTTTTGCGACCCTTTACTATTTGCCAACTTTCCCAGACTCGTTGACAAAGGAAACGCCGCCTTTTATTCGCTTTCAATTAAAATGCAAAGTTAAACGCCGCTAAAGACCTGCGACACGCGATTTTGTTGATAGTTAAAAGTCAGCGGGTTAGATCCGGGGGGGAGGAGGAGGGGGAGGGGGAGAGGGAGGGGGGGGGAGGGAGGAAGGGGCGGACGAGGGAAAAGGGAGGGGTCGCAGAATTAAAAAAAAAAAGAAGAGGGCAAAGAATGAGAGATAGGTGGGGGAGGGAGGAGGGAACGGGGAGGAGGAGGGGAAGGGGGGGACGAGGAGAGGAGGGGAGGTGTGGGGATGGTTGAGGGGAGGAGGACAGATGAATGTGGCGAGGAGGGAGGACGCCAAAGAGGGGATCGCTTTGGAGGGGAAGACAGAGGGACAAATAGAATAATGGCACTTCGTAAACACCCCTAATGTTTCGGCTTACATATACATATGCATTATATATATATATATATATATATATATATATATATATATATATATATATATATATATATATATATGTATGTATATATTTACATATATATATATATATATATATATATATATATATATATATATATATGTACATGTATATATATATATATATATATATATATATATATATATATATATATATATATATATACATATATATACATATATATATACACACACACACACACACACACACACAATATATATATATATATATATATATATATATATATATATATATATATATATATATATGTGTGTGTGTGTGTGTAATAATAATAATAACACACACACACACACACACACACACACACACACACACACACACACACACACACACACACACACACACACACACACACACACACACACACACACAGACTGATAGATAGATAAATAGATAAACAAATAGATGTGCATGTTCGTTCCTACATGGAAGAAAATAGATAGTTGCTGATTTTCTAAGATATGAAAACCTAGGGAGATGATAAGTTAGACAAAGACAAAAGAGGTTAAACTAAGACCATTACAACTGTTGCTCTTTAGCTCTCAATGTTTAGATGTGACTGATACTATAGATAATATTCATATTCCTCTCATTATCCTAAAACCATTATTCATACTGATTTGATTCTCTAACCCTTAGCTTGTTAATAGTATCAATATTATGATTATCATTATTACCATCAGTATATTATCATTATAACAATCCTCACCGCCATCATAATTGTCATTATAACTATTGATTAGGATGATGATAATGATAATAGT
>BOPN01000229.1:546096-551096 GCA_017312705.2 Penaeus japonicus
TTCTCTTCAAACTTTAGTTTTGTGACCTGGAAAGCGTTGTCTTGAAACTGACCTGTTTTCCAGTACATTCCAGAGAGATTCGGCGCTGAGCTGCCGAAGTATATTTTTCTAGACCTTTCAAGGATTTCCTATGACGTTTCTAGAACGTTCCAGAAACTTTAGAAACATTTGAGAAGTTCCTGAAAAAGAATTTTGCGGACGTTCTGGTGACATATAGGACAGTATAAATAGAGGGAACGGAAGTTTAAATACAGCTGTTTACAGATGTCGAAGTGATTACATGTTAAGCCGTCTTTGCTGCCTGTATTTGTCATAGATGGCAGACGCATTTTACTGTCTTGGGCAAATATGGTCATAGCGGGTCGAGTTCCGTATCGTGCCCACCACTGCGCTTAAAATTGGATCTTAAGAAATAATTTGCCACAGCTCTTTATAAGAAGTCTGCAGCATTCAAGTACCTCCCAGACTGCTTCCCTAAGCTGTCTAAGGCAAAAGGAAGGGAAAGCCGGTGTCTTTGCCAGACCATAAGTAAAGGAGATTATGGAGTACAAGGACTTCCACAAGAAGCTCGCTAAGACGGAAGAAGAAGCGTGGAACAACTTCGCCGCAGTACTTCGGATGCTTCCTGAAGAATCACAAGTCAAAAACCTATAAGGAGCTTGTTGAGACCCCGATCAAGAACTACGGTAAAATTGGATTGTAAGATGTCCCTTCAAAGTCCGTATCCTTCACGCCCGTCCTGATTAATTCAATGAGAACATTGAAACATGTTCGGAGGAGCGAGACGTGTGTTTCTATTAGGATGTACTAGATTTACTGGCTTCCAAGGATTGTAAAAGGAAAACATGATGAGAGACCACATTTACGAGGCTGAGTCGTGAAGGGAATTTATAGCATTACCGAAAATCGCAAGAAATTACACCCTTTTACGTTATTTATAGTCTCTCTAGTACGATTACAGAATAAACAAATACTCTTTCGTTTGTTCATTTTCTTCTGACTTTTTGTTAATGAAAATATTCAAACTCGACAGCTTCCCAATGAGACTAAGTAGATTTATAGATATATCGTTATCCTCCTCACAAAAGAAAAGTTTGAAGGAAATTTTAAGCCTTTTTCATACCTCCGAGCCGTTAGCAAGAAGGAAATAACAGTTGCTAGTCAAGGACAAAAAACGTGCTACACAGCGCCAACAAATATGATATTGATAACGATGAAAATAATGATTATAGTCTAAATGAGGGCAAAGATTATGATCATGAATAAAAAAATGCTATTAATAATAGTATTACTAATAATAGAAAATAATGAAGATAATGATAACGATGACCATTATAGAAATAACAATAATGACACTATTGCTGATATTATTATTAATAAAGATGATGATGACAATGGTAATTCTGATAATAACAACAACAACAATGATAATAGTTAATATCCGTAATTATGATAAAAATGATGATAGTAGTAAAGATAACAATAAAAATCCTGATAATAGCAACAATGATAATGATGAATAATAATGGTATTGATAATGTTGATGGTATTAGTAACAACAAAATAATAGTAACAATAATGGTAATAGTAATAATAAGGATTATAATGATAATGATAATAACGAAAGTAACAATGATAAAAATAATGATAGCAATATTAATAATGGTAGTAATAATTATGATTATGCTAGAAATAAATAATGATAATGATAATGATAATCATTATAATAACAACAATGATAATGATGGTAATGATGTTAGTGATAATAAGAATGATAATAATAATGATAAACACAACAACAAAGTAACAACAAGCATAATAATAACAATAATAATGATTTTAATAATAATGATAAAGATAATGGTATTGGTGATGATAATAACGACGACAAGAAAATAATGATAATGATATAATTTATAATAATTATGGTTAATAATGATAATCATTATGATAATGACAATAATGATAACAACGATACTAATAAGAGTAATGATACTAATGATAACAATAATGATAAAGTTAAAAAGGATAATGATAACAATACAATATGAACAACAGTAATAACAATAACATTGATAATGATTATGATGATAGTGATATTTATGATGCTGATGGTAATGATGACAATAGTGATAATAATGATGATAGTGATAATAACAGTAATAACAATGATAATGATAGTTAAATTTTTTATGGTAATAACAATAATGATAATAATAAAAATTATGATACTAACAATGATAACAATGATGGTAACGATGATAGTAATGATAACAATGATAATACCAATAATGATGAAGATAATGATAATGATAACAATGATGATAGAACTACTACTACTACTAACGATAGAAATAATAATGACAACAGTAACAATGATAATAAACACACTAAAGATGATACTAATGATAATGATATCGATAATGTTAATGATAATGATAATAGGGAAAACAATGATAATGTAAATAATAAGGACAATAATTATAATAATAAAAGTAGTAAAAATGATGATAACAACAAAATGATGATAATGATAATAATGATAGATAATAAAGATAACAATAATGCTAATAACAATTATAATAGTAAAGATATCAGTTATTATAGTAATAATGACAACGATGATAGTAATGATAAGAATGAAAATAAATACAATAACAATGATAAAGATAATAATGATATAACAATAACAATGATAATAATAATGACAGTAATGGTTATAATAATAACAATAACAATAACAACAGCGATGATAATGATAATAATAATGTCGACAATGATAATGATAATGGGAAGGACAATCATGATAATGACAAGAAAGAAATGGTAATGAAAGCAATGATATTGATATTTAAAAAAATATGATGAAAATGGTGATGATGGTGATAATAATGATAATGATAATAATAAAAATGATAATGATGATTATGATAATGATGATAATAGTAATAAGATTATAATAATGATAATAATGATGATGATAATAACAAAGAATAATAATTATGATAATGATGATGGCAATAATGCTAATGAAAATTATCACAATGATGATTGTAATGATGATAATATGATAATGAGAATAACAATATCGTTGATGGTAATAACATTAATGATGATGATGATACGGATAAAATCATTAAAAAAAAATAATGATGATGATTAGAATAATAACAATAATGATAAAATAATAATAATGATAATAACAAAAGACAATAATAATGATAATGATAATAATAACAATAATAATAAGAATGATAATGATAAGAATAGTAAGAACGGTGATAAAACAATCATGATAATAATGACAACAATGATAATGATTATACTAATCAAAATGATAAGGCGGATGATAATCATATTCATTATGTAAACTATATGAACAATAGCTGCAGTGATTAATAATGATAATAATTATGATAATTATAATATGATAAATGATAGTGATAGTTCTGAAAATATTTAAACAATATGACAATAATAACAAGAATGAAAATAGGGGTCGTGGTGATGATGATGATGATAATGATAATAGGAATAGTAATAATACGATTATAGTAATAATAGTATTGATAGAAATAATGAAAATGGTGGTATTATAATGCTGATAATGATAAAGATAATAATAACAATGATACCAATAATAGTGATGATGATAATGATAACAATAATGACAATAATGATAGCAATGATAATCATAATCATAATCATGAATGAAATGAAAACGATATCAATAGCAATAATGATTAAAAAAATATTACAACAACAATAATAATATTGATAGTAGTAGCAATAATGATGAAAATATAGATAGCAACAACAATAATAATAGTAATGATAATGATAATAACATTCATGATAATGATAATGATAATAACAGTGATAATACTAATAAAAATGTTGGTAATGATGACAATAACAATAATAATCATTATAACAATAATAACAGTAATGATAATGGTAATAATGATGATGTTATTAAAAGTAATAATGACAGTGATGATAATCATGATAATCTTAATAATCATAATAACAATAATATTAATGATAATAAACATAATAAAAATAATATTGATACTACTACCAACAAGACAAATAATGTTGATAATAATAATAATAATGATAGCAGTAGCAATAATGATAACAATTATAATAAAGACAGTGACAATATATGTAAGAACAAGAAACATCGAAAAATCTCTAAAGAAAAAAGGTAAAAAAATGGTTCTAGAGCGAGTCAACAACCAGCTCGAAAAAGCTTCGGGGGAGCGGATTAAAGGGAGGGGGGGAGGTAAGAGGCTGAAGGGAGGGGGGGAGGGGGTAAGAGGCTGAAGGGAGGGGGGAGGGGGTAAGAGGCTGAAGGCAGGGGGGGGAGGGGGTTGAGGAAGGAAGGAGTTGAGGAAGTTTTGTCTAAATCGTTATTTCCACAGAAGAAAAAATAATGTTGACTTAATGGAAATGGGAAATATTACAGGATAGAGAAATTATTAGAATAAAGACAAAAGAAGCAAACAATGAATCTAATGAAAATATAAATGTAAATAAAAGTATAAATAAAAATGTTATAACCACATTATAAACGACTGACATGCACAGACTTTCATAAGAGAAAGGGCTCACTTGACACCCGGAATACCATTTAATCTACATATAGGTATTAGTACATAGAAAAATGTTAAAATTGCCTAGAATTTAAAAATAAAATTCCTGATTTTGACAAAAAAAGGGCATTTTTCATATAAAGAAAAAAAAAGTTTAGTCTCAAACACCCCAAGCCTTCCCTCCAGCCACGTCCTGTTATTAGGATGAATAAAGAACATGAAAATTATTAGCAGTAAAAACCTATAGTGAGAGAACAGATTAACAACAACTCTCCAATGTTCCTATGTAAAGGCATAATTATGTTTATCATTATAGTAGTTTCACATTATGAGGGGAAAATGTCGGCAGTAAAAAATGGACCTTTAATGATAGCTTTTTCTTTCAGCTTCAGTTTTAGGATT
>BOPN01000229.1:556096-558596 GCA_017312705.2 Penaeus japonicus
ATTTTTATTTTCTTTGTATTAGGTTTGTTAAAATGACTGACGTGATTTCTTATAGTTAGGATCGTGATCATGTTTCTATCATTATGATCATATTCATTTTATTATCATTATGATATATTTTGTGACCATTACAACATTGCTTTATGTATTCTGAATCAATTGATATATATTATTTTTTTATAATGATCATTATCAATATTATTATGATTCTGGTGATTATTAGTATTTTGCGGCTGTTCTTCCTCTTGATAATACTATTGTATATTTGTTTCCAAATTTTATTGTCATTATTATTATTACAATCGATGCTGCCATTTCTCGTTGTTGGTATATTATTATGATAATGATTATTATTAACTTCATTGATGATGATGTGTTATTATTTTGTTTTTGTTATTATCGTTATTATTATTAGTTTTATTTTGTTATTTTTATTAGTATAGTATAATATTATTATAATAATTATTATTATTGTCATCATTATTTTTGTTATTATCATCAATTCTGATGATTATATCATCATCATCATAAGGTGTAATTATTATCGTTATAATCTTTCTATTGTTGTTGGATTTGCCATTATATGCTAATGAATCTCTCCCATTTCGTGTTCCAATACCAAAGCGAGACACTTTAGATATATAATAGCCTAGTTTAATTTCAGATGGTATTTTTGCTATTTCGGTGTGCGTATGATAGTGATTTCGCAGACTATCAACCATCACTTAGGAGGTGCTGGAATGGTGGTGGGTATTTTAACGTATGTGTGATTATATTCTTGGTAGGTTTAAAGACTGAGTAGGGACATTACATATTTGTGTGTACACAAACGCGCATAGCCACATACAGTATATATATATATATATATATATATATATATATATATATATATATATATATATTTATGTATATGTATATATATACATATATATACACATATATATGTATATGTATATACATATACATATACACAAATATATATGTATATATATATATATATATATATATATATATATATATATATATATATATATATATATATATTGTGTGTGTGTGCGTGTGTGTGTTCGAGGTTTTGTTCTATATGTTTTTACCGTTTGTAACTTTTGAATAATTCTTTCGCATAAGCTTAGGGAGTTCTACCATTTGACGCACAACCCTTTTTACTATGACTCATCCGTTATGTACTGCACTTCAGAGAAAGAGAAATTAATCAACTTTTTTTTAAATAGGTAGATGCGGTCTGAGTTTCTAGCTCTCTCTCCGAGATGACAGCCACCTAAATGTGTCTTTCTACTCCATTGTATTCACTGAACCGAATCTCCATTGAACTCAAGAATCTAAAGCCACCTATAAATCATAGCAAAATAAAATCTCTGTTTAGAATTATCGATTTTAAGTTGCTGTTGTTAAAAAGAAATAAGCTTGCTCCTTATTGTAATAGTTTGAATTATTTTTCCCTCTCTGGCTCTTCAGTTACACAAAGTTGCTATTCGAAGCTCAAGTGTCTAATGTTCACCTGTGGAATCCACTGTGCTTTCCAGTGTTCATATCGTTAAATGTCTTTTATCTCGGATATTGTCTTTGATGGCTATATTTTTGGGCATCACTCCAGATGCAATATATGGAAATATATGATTAAAGATAAATCGTGTTTTATTTCCGCCTGTCTTAAAGCGGATTATTATTACTTATCACTATGTTTATCCTCATCCTTATCATCAACATCATCATCATCATTCGTATCATTGTTGTTATCCTTATTATCATCCACATCCGTGGGGAACCTCTACTTTAGGCGAGGTTTACGGGCAAACAAATACACAAACCAGTAAAGCCGTAATATAGTTGACAGGATTGCCCAGAAGAATCCTGCTCTACAGTTCCCTACGCCGTCCTTTGGCATAAACATAATGTCAGCGTTATACCAGTTCCGGAGAATCAATACCTTGACACGGCACATACGCTCACGAACAGCCAAGGTGTCATAAGGGACGCAGGGTTTACCTTGGGTAAGGTACGGTACCGGGCCTGGTGTTTACGAATCATATTAGCAATTGCAAGGTACAACTACCTAATTGCAGGGCCGATCTGAGTGACCTTCTAATCCTATGTCTGTAATTTGGACAAAAATGGAGAGGATTAACTCAAACGAAGGTACAAATCTGATGTGTCTTGACGGCTACGTGGTCTTTGGTCTGCCTGGTCGGTCATTAGTGAGAGAAGGTTGCAGGGCTCTTATCAAGATCCTCTGCAAATAGTATTACTATCATTATTATTATTATTATCATTGTTATTATCATTATCATTATTGTTACTACCATTATTGATTTAACTATCATTATGATTATTATTACTACCATTATTGATTTAATTATCATTATCATTGTTATTATCATTATCATTATTATTACTACCATTATAGATTTAACTATCATTATCATTATTATTACTACCATTAATGATTTAATTATTATCATTATCATTATTATTACTACCA
>BOPN01000229.1:571096-586096 GCA_017312705.2 Penaeus japonicus
CCGGCCGAGGATGGTGGTCATCGAGAATTATGTTAACAAGGTATGTTGCACGAAATGCCTGAATAGGGTAAGGGTTAACTTTAAAAAACGAGCAAAGTTTGGTCGGTAATTGGGTTAATATTTTGCATACAGTATCTTTGAGAGTATCGTGTTAGCATGAGTGCCTTAAAATGGGATCCAGATTGTGGGTTCCAGGGTGGAATCGCGTATTTTTTCACTATATGAACCAGTAGACGTTGAGGAGATCGCACTGGATACCACTTTTGTGTTGTGCTGGAAAGTACCTTTATTGGTATTACAGAGGTATACATGGATGTATCAACTAATTTGTAATATAGTTAAAGTGAGTAATCTCCACGCTAATTATTGAAAAACAAAAAATATAGAGACAATGAAAGAAAATCAACTTCCGATGTGGTAACTCGAGAAAGAAGTTGCGCTTTTTTTAACATCTTCACACAACAAACTGAACCATTATTTTATAATAGAAGCACGGCGGTAGCCACAAATGGTCAAATGGCGCTTGTTGCAGCCGTTTCTACATTTCTGTTGCTGCTCAACAAACTTTGAAAGCAAGAAGTTTGCTCCTGGTTGGCAAGATAAAAAATATACAAGTCCTCAGTCGAAAAAAATATCTTTGTAAATAAAAAAGATACAACAATTAAAAGGATATCATTTCATATTTACAACTTAGATTTAGTATAATCAAAATATTTAGTATCTAATTACAGATTCTACTCTTGATTGTCCTATAATATTTACCTATTCCCTACAATCGAACCTGTACGATACAGACCATCAAACTGGGCCTGCTAAATCAGAGATAACGGCCACCAGTCAACGCATTATTGAAATTACCACAGATTAGCGATCGGGAAAACGGTGGTGTGACCGCGCCTTTGTTTTCATATCAGATCGTTCTCCGATGAATCACATCTATTTTATAATAGAGCGTGTATCTCCACTGACATGATAACTCATCCTATTCCACTAGCTAGTGTGTTACACGGGAGCGCCATGGCCGTTATTTTATCCACATGCGGATATCCTTACACTCTCAGGAGAGAAAAATAGGTGTTAAGATAATAACATCCGTTTGAAACTGATTATTACGTCATTCGTTAGAATCCATTTTTTTATCTTTAATGAATGATAATACTTTTAAAATTGCGTTGTAATAAATTAATATCCATCTTTAAACTACATTATTATACGAAACAAACCGTTCCAAGGGTTGGAGTATTTCTTGCGTCCGACTGACTCAATGCATTAAACCTTCATTGTCACACTTTGTGGTAACTGGTTATTAGTGACCCTCTTGCAAACGCACTGCTCTAGACACGCAGAACGCCCACGCGCGCGTGATGTTTACACTGACATATAAATGCAGACATACATGCACGAACACTCACACACACACACACATAAACACACACACACACACACACACACACACACACACACATACACACATACACACACACACACACACACACACACATACACACACACACACACACACACACACACACACACACACATATATATATATATATATATATATATATATGTATATATATATATATATATATACATATATACACACACACACACACACACACACACACACACACACACACACACACACATATATATATATATATATATATATATATATATATATATATATGTATATATATATATATATATATATATATATATATATATATATATATATATATATATGCATAAATGATTCCAGACATGGATGGACTTGATATATGTTACAGAAGCGTATAACGCGTTTATATTGCACATAAATAACCGTATATGTTATGAAAGTAGCCCTGAATAAAACTAGAGGCGAGTGAGAGGCATGTTACAAGGAGTTAATGTCTTAGTGCATATAATTTGACCTTTGAGGAAGCAACGGACCTTGCGTGACTATGAAAGTTAATGCAATCTGTAAAACGTAATCGGAACTTAAATAAAATTCAAGGTAATGTTTACGTTTCATTGAAAGTGAATGATTTTTGTGGCAGTTTACAATTAGAATGTCAAAGATTATAATTGATTATACTACTCACATGTGCTATATACAATTTGGTTTCTAAAGCGTGTGATAAATTATTAGTGATTCCTAAAATGATTTAATAAGTTGAGGAACATTTTGATAAATATTGATACCAAGCTGTTAAAAATATGATTTTATATTCTATACTCTCTTTTATTGTTTAATTAGACCGTATGGTATCAAACATCATACGGATCACCCGATGTTATTAAGTAGTATCGTGAAAATTGCAATTTTTTCGGTTTTCAGATTTGAGACCCCGAATTCCGCATCATTCCTCACAACTTGCGCGGCCTCTTTCCCCCCTATTTGTTGGTTTCATCTTATTGGACCATTATATGTTATTTACATAGCCCTCTAGAGCATAGATAGTAGAGCTGGTACCTGCCCCCCCCCCCCCTTTCTGAAAAGTATTGTTCGCTCGAGGGTGTCAGGAGGCACCACCTCTATTATTGTCGCCAGGTTTGCATCTCCTAGAAATCCATGGTTCATCCTCTTTCCAGACTTCTTTCCTTCGTTATCCGTGGTCTAATGTCCATCATTTTGCTCACATGATTGATATAGTCTAGATTGAGGACAGGGACATCGCCGTAAGGGCCTCATCCATCATTCAGCTTTGTATGCACTCGAGTCATTATTACCAACGAAGGTTGCGTATTTCCAGTGGTGTTTCGTTGAGCATAACCATAGTCGGACTGCACCCCCAGCATCTATGGCACCCGAATTCCCGTTGAAGTTCTTGTAGCAGATGTGTTTCAGTCCCTGTGTACATTTCGATGATACAACAGAGACCGATAAAGGTCTTATGTCGTCTTGTCATACATGTACTGTTATATGACACTTCGATGTTTACATTTCCACATTTCCACGTCTGGTTCTGCCAATTTCTCTTTTATGTTATATGTTCTAACCTTCTGTCTTACTTTCTCTATTAAATTTTGGTGGAATAGCCTCATTTCCTTAAATAGGATTTTGCAGTGTCGTGCATACGTCTCAGCAGGAAAGTTTTCTCGTGCAAAAAAGCCAGCTGTCTTTTGAAAGCCAGCACGCCTTGTTCCAGTTATGATGCTTAAATAACTTGCAGTAAATTAGACTCAGTGTATGAATCCTTGCTGGCTGGGAGGGCTTGGCACAAATTGGTGTTGCAGGCATTGCACACAGCGTCAACATTTGTGTCCCATTTGAGAAAAATAGGAATGATAAAAACAAACAGTACTCCTGCAGTGCCTCCTAGGACATTTGAATAGCCTGCAGCTGTGTGGTTGAAGCAATATATTTCTTGTTAAACGTTTTTTTTTCAGATGGTGGAATGATGTCCTGCATAATGGCCAATCACTTTTCAGGGATGAAGGTACTTGTTAGTAAAGGGCGCGTGGGAAAACAGGGTGGTTGCTCTCCCTTCGTGAGGTCCTTACTTTTTCCTCTCATCGCTCTTATTCAAGTCATTGTATCTTTCAACTTTCTTTTTCTAATGGATAGCCTACCCATAATATAGAAACCTATTCCAGATACGTAAATTATTTTCAAATGTGCACAATATCTGAAGAGGATTCGTGGAGTGTCTGTATAAATGTACGTATTCATTCCGAAAAAGCTCTTAAAAGTCTTATCCTAATTGAAATAACAAAAAAAAAAAAACTCCTTTAGTTATTTCTGCTCCTTGGGCGTGCCAAAAAAATTAACAACAGTTTTCAAAGACACATATAGATGGAAGGACTAATTGACTGATATATATATATATATATATATATATATATATATATATATATATATATATGTGTGTGTGTGTGTGTGTGTGTGTGTGTGTGTGTGTGTGTATGTGTACATATCCATCTCTCTATCTGTCCACCTGTGTATCCATATGTATAGTACCAGAGTTACTTCGGAGGAGCACCTGCCTTTTTTGTTTACCCTCGATCTCCTGGGTCCCGAGACCACGTGACACAAGAGGAGGCGGGGCGCGACGGCATAACGCGTGCAACTCGGACCACGCACGAGACATGATACCCATACTCTTGAAATCAAATACGAACAGGACTGCGTAGTACAATTTTACCGGTGTTCAGTTCATGTCTGATTTCGTCATGTATTCATGGGAAATATGTTAGAAATAAACCAATGAAAATATCAAACGTTTTAACGTAAAACAAACACGACAGAGAATTGCATCCGTTTTTTTTGTTTGTTTACAAGAGATAAAAACAACAACAAATAATGATATTGCATCGCATACAAATGTGAAGCTTCGGCTTATTCTATTACGAACCGCAATGTGTATTTTTAACCAATCGTCTACAATAGACTGCGAAATGTTTACGTTAATTCATTAATTGTTTATTAATTGACGCAGGGAACATCCACTATTCACTTTTTTTTTTTTTTTTTTACATACAGCACATAGTCACCAAGGTCTCAATTGCAGGTTTATTCCTTACCTTACCTGTCCACCTCATTCTTTGAATTTTCGGGAAAAAAATTCTATCATTATTTGTATCGTTACTAAACTTAGAATTTTATTATTGATGTTGTTAGTATTATTCTTACTATCACCATGATTATCAGCAATATCATTATTGTTATAATTATTATCATCATTATTATTACCATCATCATCGTTGCAATTATCGTTACATTTATCATTATGATTATCCTTATCATTGCCATCATCATTATCATTACTATCATCATCACTATTATTATCATTATAGTCACTGAAATTATAACGGTAATAATAATTTGAATTCTTTTCTAAATCAAGGAATGGGGTAAGCAGGTGAGGTCAGGGTAGGCTTGCTAATTGACTTGTTAATTAAGAGCATTGAAACCATCTATGAGTAAAAATGTAAAATCAACAAATTAAAAAAGATTTTATTGACACGAAGAAAATTAATGTATTTCAGTGTCTGGATGATCAAAGAAATTATATTTTTTTGCATATAATTTTGGTTCGCTTGTCTACCTGATTAATCAAATATAGAAAATAAATTCCTGTTTCATACCTTGATTAGTATTATTTAAGCAGTGTTCTTGATTAAATGGGAAAGATCGTAAAAATGTGAAAAAACTGAGGCACAGTTTTCACATAAAGATATTAAAAGAAGTTATACTGTATGTTTTCCCGTTAAATATTCTCCATTGACTATTGAAATTGCAGGTTTCTGTATTGGCTTACGGTGTGTTAAGTAGTAAACGGCCTCGCTATATAACGAAGGACCTTGACGTCTAGTGTTCACAAGTGGTAAAAGAGTTGCCATTTTCACAAGATTTCGTTCGTCTGTACAATCGATTTCCGAATATATCACTTTTATTCTTTTCGATAGGCCTTTTCTTTCTAGATACTTGGAAACATTAAATTGTTTCTAGTTTGCAGTATGCAAATAGTTGTCATTTATTCATGAATGTTTACTGCTTTTAGATTGTTTGATCTCCCATTCAGCAAAATCATTGGCTCTGGATTATTGCTTGCATGATAGTTAAAATTGGCTCTTATATAAATTATATTATCTACCTATCACAAACTTAGTGGTATACACTTATAAGTATGTCCACTGCAGGATACTATAACCAGAGAAAAATCAAACTTGGTTCTGACGACTTCGAACTCTAATATCCCAAGCAGCGACAGATGACTTCGCGGAGTTTTATGCAAGTCATATTCACTGTTCCTTGTCTGACTCAGTCCGAGTCAAATGCATAAAATGTGCTTCACTCAATATATTTTGGAACGTACTCATCTGTATATTTTACACACACACACACACACACACACACACATATATATATATATATATATATATATATATATATATATATATATATATATATATATATATATATCTGTGTGTGTATATATGCACACACACACACACACATATACATACATACATATATATATATATATATATATATATATATATATATATATATATATATATATCTGTGTGTGTGTGTGTGTACACACACACACACACACACACACACACACATATATATATATATATATATATATATATATATATATATATATATATATATATACACGCATATATGTATATATTTGTGTACATATACATTCATATATGTATATATATACATACATATATGTATATATATATATATATATATATATATATATATATATATATATATATATATATATATGTGTGTGTGTGTGTGTGTGTGTGTAATATATATGTGTGTGTTAATGCTAATATAACAGTTACTTTCCGGGGCCTATATATATATAGTTACTCTTCATAGAATAAGGGTGTATACAACCAAGGTCATTAAGTGTACCATGACTCATATACAGTTCACTTTCTGTTGTCTCTTTCTATTCATTTTTATCTATATTACTTTCATCTTTTTCATAACTAACATATTAAACTGCAAGTCCTGTTACCAGCATGCATTCACCGGTATTTTGTAAAGTATTCCAGTATTGATAAATGAATAAATAAGCGATTGAATAAATAAATAGGTGCCATCTTTAGAAGAACCGTAAGTAAGAAACGAAACAATTCAAGGGTTGATTTCTATACCCAAAAACCAGTTAGTATCATCTAATTTAAATGTACCAAATCTTATCGCTGAGCGCGTCGTAGATATATATATACCTTTACTGAGAACAGTCACACATGAAAGGCTAGAGAAAGTAAAATGACGAGGAACAGAACCTGAGCAATGGTAGCCCATGCGTGAGTGAGAGATGAGAAAGTGGATGGGATGAAATTTCATGAAAAAAACACAATTTAATATGCAGCACAGACTTATCAATAAAGGGAGTTACTTCAGCGATTCGGTTCTCTTGATGACTAATTTTATCTTGGATAAAAGGGTGTTATCTGATTCACATACTCAGACAAACAATTGAGACCCAATGGAGAGATAAAAACAGCGAGACATGTATGTGCATAATCATATAAGGCAGTTTATATTCCAAATATCGTTTGTATTCAACTGTGCAATTGTTTTTCGTATACATTTTGCTACATAAATGTTCTAAAAGACACACATAGGATCTTCTTCGTTTCAGCTTTATTCATTTTTCATAGTTATGGATGCGGACAGATCATGACAGAAGGCAATGCATGCGACAGAAGAATATCCTGCGGAGCCCAAATTCGCTTGTCACGGCAGAGATTCTCTTGCGTCACATTCCCATTACGTGGCCTGCCTCATTTCTATACCGCATGTTGGCTGGAAACTACTCTGTTTCTTCGATCAGCGGAGACAGCTGAATTATTCATCATTGATAATACACGCATTTAGGGTTTCGTTTGCAAAACTGATGCGAGGATAGATGACTTGGCTCTCTTTGACATTTAAATCGCCCGCTCCCGATGGCTCACGCAGACGACACCACCATCAAAACAAAGACAGAAATTGTAAATAACAGACAAATAAAGCACCACACCCCGAATAAGACTACCCCACTGATCAGCACATATCCCTACCGACAGACATTGCATCCCATAATCCCCAGACGAGACACAGGGCGTCCATATAATCCCATGTACTAGTTTGTGACGAGTTGTTTATGTGTGCAGGTACGTAGTCATGCACCTCACCTCCAGCTGGGAGTCACGAGAAGTGCCAAGGCTGTGTGTGTGTGTGAGGCTCTGACATGGTCATTACGGACTCGCAACTCCCTATCAACCTCCCCACATGAATTTGTAGCCGAGAGTCTCCTGCAGGACAGAACGAGGATGGGGAACTGCCTGAAGAGCCCGACATCTGACGACATATCCCTCCTGAACGGGTCGGAGACGGTGGCGAGAGACAGCTCGCCCTCGGACCAGATGATCGAGGCTCACTCAGTCCCACAGCTCGAGGTGAGGTGGTCCTTCACTCTTGTTCGCCTCCTGCTGGGGCATTGCCTCGTTATCGAGCGTCGAGGCGGCAGGGATCGGATTTAGGGACAGCCAAGCCTTGTGTATGAACTGTTATATTGATTGTCCTTGAGTTACTACGGAAGTTTATGGGAGATTACTTAAACTCTTGGAATAGGAAGGCTCGTGAGACTCGTCTCTGTCTGGAACATCTCTTCTGAAGTTGGACTTGGTGCTTACTATTCTTTTTAAAGGAAAGGGTTAATGAGCCTGCATCCAGTGCTCTGCCTTGTCACATTAGTGTCAATTGAGAGTATATTCAGCTATTCACTTTTTGTGTAATGAAAGCAAGAAATTTCTTTGTTGGATTGATAAATGTATTAATTAATCTGATAATATATCATGAGAAAAAATGAATAGTGTTTATAATAAATTGATAGTTATTCACAAAATAATAGACTAACAACATCATCTGAGAGATGTACACTCATGATATGAGTGTTCTGTTTATATATTATAACAATGAATACAGACAGCTGTTTAGGATATTGTGAGCATTCAATAGATCCTATTTACTGCTAAGTAACTGGAAATGCCTTGGCATGCAACATATTTCTTATTCTCGTAACAACTCAAGAGAAAAACAAATTTTACTAACATAGCTGAGAAAAATGATTTCAATGCAAGGTTTGGTAAATGTAGCAAAAGGCCATTACTACTGATCCTCGTGAAACCAAGTCAGCTTGATTGTCATGTGTACTGTCCACTTACTGTAGAAGTTCACACAGACCAACTGAGGCAATGACATTAGCTCTGACAGAAAAAGAAATATGGTTTTAAAAATGATGAACTATGCTTCTATCATACGAAAAAGATACATAACTTTTGAGGGGGCTTCTCTCGTCTACAAAACCTTCACCATGATATTTGTCTTGCAATAAAGAGCCCAGGCAAATGACTAGCCTTGGCTTTACTTAGTCAGACATATATTATTAGAGTTTTGTTTATTAGGTGTGGGATATAAGTATAGGGCCAATTTAGCTTCTAATTAAAAAAAAATTATTGTCTGTATAATACATTTTTCATGATTTTCCCAATCAATTTCACAGTGCCATTTACCTAGTATATGCTATTCACAGGTAACCAGACCAGTATTGCTATTAAAGTTGGTCAGTGCAAACTTAAACTATTATAAGTGGACAAGATGCCATGTCAGTTTTGTCAGCTGGATCATTTACTAAGATTTTTATCTGAAAGTCTTCGGATTCTTTGCATTTTTAAGTTTTCCAGACACTCAGTATGAAATTAGTACACATATTTATTTTGAATGGGTTGTTATCATTAAAAAGAATTTATACCTAGAGTATTGGATGATCACAATGAAAACTACCATGTTACTTTTTTTATTTTTTATTCTTAACTCTTACAAAAATGCCTAGTTTTCTTGTAGTGAAAGACAAAAATGCCGAGTTTTCTTGTAGTGAAAGATACTTCAAATTAGGAAATATTCGTTTTTTCTTGAAAACGGCTAAATGAAAAATAGATCTTCAGGTTCCTGTTATCTGGGGATACTAAAGATTTTGAAGAAAGTTCCATGGAAATGTGAAAACTTTTTTTTTGACTGGATTTATTTGAAGGGAATTACTCCTATAATGAAAGGACTCTAACCAATCTCCTTATATATTTTTAACATAAGCTACTTCCTATAGTTATTCGAGCCGCAGTGGTATTATTATTATTATTATTATTTTTTTTTTTTTTCTTACCACCATTATTATCATCATCATTATTGTTATTATTGTTATTATTCTCATGCCATTATTATTATTGTTATTATTATTATTATTTTATCATTATCATCATCATCATCATTATTATTATTATTATTATTTTTTTTTTTTTTTTTTTTTTATTATTATTATTTTATTATTGTTATTATTATTTTCTGTTATAGTCATTATTATTATTATCATATGACCATTATTATATTATTATTATTATTATAATTATCATCATTATCATTATCATTATCATTTTTTTCAATATCTTTAATATTTATGTTATTATTATTTTTATCATTATTATGATTATTATTATTAGTAGTAGTGGATTTATAGTAATCAATATAATGAAAAAAAAAAAAATGATAATGATATCAATGATAATGAGAATAGTTGCAATAATGATAATAATGACAATGGAGGTAATAATAACAACAACAACAACAATAATGTTATCAATGATAGAATAAACTCCAATGATAAGAACAGTAACAAGAATGACTACAACTACAATAACAATAACAAAAGCAATATTAGTAACAATAGCCATGATAAAATTAATGATAATGATAACAATTGGTCGGGATAAAGATGATGTTGATATTGATAAGAATGATGCTGTTAATATGATAACACGATAAAGATAACTAAATGATGATAAGGCATAAAGAAAATTATAATATCAATAAGGATAAGGA
Organism: Penaeus japonicus; assembly: GCA_017312705.2. Taxonomy (NCBI): domain Eukaryota; kingdom Metazoa; phylum Arthropoda; class Malacostraca; order Decapoda; family Penaeidae; genus Penaeus; species Penaeus japonicus. The sequence continues at coordinate 581,481 of BOPN01000229.1, forward strand.
TAATACTATTGAAGAAAATGATAAGGATATTGAAAGTCACAATGATGATGATGATTATTATGGATTTTTAAGTTATCATTATTATTATTATTTTTTTTTTTCATTTTTAAAATCATTATCATGATTATTGTCATTGTTATTGTTATATTCATATTTTTGTAACTATCATTATTATTTTTTTTATTTATTATTTTTATTTATTATTATTATTATTATCTTATTGTTATTCCCATTACCATTATTATTACCATTGTTGCACTTATTATTATTGTTTTTTTTTCATTGTTTTTGTTTTAATTTTGGTTTTATTGATATTGTTATTATTATCAATATCATTATCATTATTACTGCACAACTTACATCACTCACCATTGTTTAAAACACTGTACTCCCAGTAAGTCTGTAGCCAGGCTGTAATCTTGTATCATTATTATCATTGTTAGTAATTTTATTGAGTTTGTTATTGGTATATTATTATCATTATTATTTTTATCACTGTTATTGTTGTTATTGTTTTTCTTCTTATTATGATTATCATTTATCATCATTACTATTATTACAATTATTATTATTATTATTATTATTATTATTATTATTATTATTATTATCATTATCATCATCATTATTATCATTATTATCTTTATGATCATCATCATCATTTCATTATCATTCATGTATTATTGCTGTTGCTCTTATTATTATCATTATTGTTATGATTATTGTTATTGTTTTTGTAATGATAATAATAATAATTATTATTATTGTTATCATTGTTATTATTATTATTATTATTGTTATCATTGTTATTATTATTATTATTATTATTATTATTATTATTATTATTATTATTAATACTATTAATACTATTATTATTAATTTAGTTCTTATTATTCTTATTGATATTATCTTTATAGTTAGTTATTTTAATTATTGTTAATAATATTATTATTATTGTTTGTTTTTAGATTATTATCATTGTTATTTTTACTATTATTGTCATTATCATTACTATTGTCATGATCATTAGCATATCAGTATCACTATCATTATGGTTGTCATTTTTTCTTTTATTATTATTATCATTACTGTTATTATTATTATTATTATGATTATTATTATTGCTCTTATTATGATAATTGTTATTGCTACTATTATTATTATTATTATTATTATTATTATTATTATTATTATTATTATTATGATAATAATAATGATAATAATAATAATAATTATCATTATTATTGTTATTATTATTATTATTATTATTATTATTATTATTATTATTGCTATAGTTATTATTATCATTATGATTATGATTATTATTATCATTATCATCATCATCATCATCATCATCATTAATATTATTGTTCATCTTATTGTTATTTTTATTGTCATTCGGATTATGTAGTTCATCTTCTAGTTCTACTTCTTTTGTTTCACTGCGTTTCGCTTCACTTGAAAACTCGCTTTATTTATTAATGTAAGATCGTAAAAGTTACTAATCTTACTAACCATAGTTTTACGGTGATGAGTAATAACTTCTTGTGATCATCCAGTACTTGGTATAAAAAAAAGAGGGAATTATGCATTGAAGTTGTTTACAGTTGATATTTATTTAAATATGATGCACAAGAAAAAAATCTGGCTATATCTTTCTATTGTCCCTTCAAGCAAGCAGTGGATTAAAAGAAATATATATTCTTTGCTCTCATTAAGGTAAATGTGAGCATGAAGGTATCTATTTTATTTCTTTTCCAGAGATTATAGTGCTAGCTAATGCAGATATTTACTATGCAATGTATATTTACTATTATATAATTTGGCATGAAAGAGTTCTTAACAATTTATGTTATGGGAGTTAATGTGATTTACCTTTTAGTTTTACAAGATAACATTGTTTCGTACTATGCATTCAGTAAGTGATCTCTTGGGAAACTTAGTTTTGTTTCAAAGATAATGAGATGTGGTTTTGATTTTAGTAAGTGCTCTTACTGACCTATTCTAGGAACATGAATGATTACAGTGTTAATGCCTTTTTTGTTTTCTTTACCATGCATTTATATGTTCAAGCAATGTTTGTTGTGAGGCATGGTAACAGGTCAAGATAAGGCATGACAATGTTATTGATATGTTTTACCACACTTTGATAAGCAATTTAGTTTCAGGCTTCAAGGGCTTGATGGTGATTATATAGATCATTGTCTGTATTTCTTTCTGTTGCAATGTTGTGAATACACCTTTTTTATTATGTTTCATTGGATCAGAAGTCAATTGTAATTTGCTATTGTCACTTGCATGTATTTATGTAATGCTGGTGGGAAGAGCTTTACAGCCTATTCATCTGATTTCTTCGGTACTTTGTATGATTTTAGGTTTGGTTCGAGTCACCATAGATTATGTAGCTCATTCTATTCTCCTTCTTTTACAAAACTTGTGTAATCACTGGTTGTGGCTTATAAGAATGGTGACTTGGAATGTAGGCCTGTGTACTTGCCTGTTGCACTCTGTTTATAATTTTCTCAATCACAACATGTCGCATTACTGATTATTGTTTTTGGGGTATATATATGTAGCCTATATAGATATGTATTAGTGACATGGCCAAGATTTTTTCTACAGGTAGTAATGGCTACTGGATTGTTTTTTTTCCCTCCCTTATTATATTGGTTTGAAAAGGGTATTTTCCTTTGTATGAAATCTTTGGAAAGAGATTTTCTAGCCAGATTAAGAGTTGATGGACAAGTCTGTCTTAGGAGTTTGTTTTCTGTTGGCCCCCAGCACATTTTAGTTGGATTCCATCAGCTGTTAATCTTACACATTTCATTGTGCACCCAGTTTACTTAAAAAAAATCTTTTAAGCTTTTCAAGTATGCTTAGTAAGTAATAATGGGTTTATATGGTTGTTGGCTTTGATTGATAATTGCAGAAACATTGCAATACCTTTGGCAAGCATTTGTATATGTCATGGTACCTGTTATATTATTTTTATGTAGTTTTCTAGATTTTAGTTTGTCTGATCTAAGGCATTGAGCTAAATGTATGTACTGCAATATACAAATCAGAAATATATTTTGAAGCTGCACAGATTAAGCTTTGGATATATGAGATTTATGTGAAGTACCCATTCCTCAGTCAAAGGGGAAGTGTTCCCTTTTAAAAGATCCCTAGTCATTTTGTTTCTGAGGGAGCATGTACAAAAAGAAAAATTAGACTGTATGACTGGTCTATCAAGCTCCAGTTACAATTACAGTTACAATCCCTTTCATAAATATTTATGTATATATGATATAATTGAAAAGTTTTCTTCTTTGGTAAAGCTTTTTATATAGATGATGATAGAGTTCCAAGAGTTATTGTAGTTAGATAAGGAAGGAAAATTGAAAACTGGCACATTTTGAGGAATAATTATTTTCATTTTTATCAGCACAAATCTCCTTGCTCTGCCATACTTCATGATGCAGGCACACAGATGGTAGCTCAGACTTTTTTATCTGACTGTCAGCATTGTGCCACACCGCCAATGCCTAGAGAGACTTGATTTTTTTTCTGTTTTATTATCATTTTTATACTAGAGGTTATTATTATTGGTGGCACAGGATTAAAGATCTGCAACAAGGAAAATTATTAACCAAAGCACAAAAAATACAGGAAAGAACCAAATGGAAGACTTGCCACATAAGAAAGAGGAAATTACCAGTCGTTCATATATGCTTCTTTATATTTGATTTGGCTTTGAGGAGATCTTCAGTATCCTTCAGAAGGAGTCTGTTGCTCAAAAAGAGCTTACTATTATTATGTTGTTTACTATTATTATGTTGTTAGCATAGGAAGGAAGTTGGGTATTAGGTACTAGGAGAAAGAGGATGCTAGTGTGATTGTCACTATAGATGGATGGGGGGGGTGGGAGATATTGGGTAAAAAATATTTTTGTAAAAAATGACTAGTGTGTACCATAATGGCATGCCTAAAGTAGATAATTCTCTTGAAGATAATCAACAAAAAAAATGATAGATGCAAAAGCTGGTTTCAGCTACCTATAAAAATGTAGAGATTGATACTGGATTTCATAGAATATGTACATAGATATAATTAAAAGTCATAGTGCACTTGAACATTGACTTGTTGACATATTTGGGAAACATGTTGTTGCGTATAACTTAACCGAGAGTTTATGTACATTTGTTTTGGGTCTGAAATTGAGGCACATTAATCTGAAAGGGTTAATACGATCACATTTTCAACAATTTTACTTTAATGCATTAGCTTGGTAACTTTAAAGTTTCTTGCATGTCTTGCTCTGCATGTTCAGGCAAGCTTTTTCACTGAATATTAAATTTCAGTATATACATGGGAATTTCCACTCACACATGGTGTATGATATTTAAAACTTTCTACATTTAAGTCTCTAAGGCAAACTTTATCACTAAATTTTGAGGACGTTAAATTTCTTCATGCACATAGGATGCACACACAAAATGTATGATAGTTAGAACTTGTTACATACCACTAGATATCTCATTTTGTTAGTAATACTGATGTCACTGTCATCTATGTTCGTGACTGATTAAAAAAGTGAATTGAAGTTGAATTCAAAAGCCCTTTTTGTTTTGATAATA
>BOPN01000229.1:593596-598596 GCA_017312705.2 Penaeus japonicus
CACACAACCACCTGACCATAGCACACACACAACCATGCGCATGCACTGACCACACGCATGCACACAGCCACACGCACGCACACAACCACGCACGCACAAAACCACTGCATACAAAACCACACACACACAACCACAGCACACACACACAACACAGCACACACACATTCCTGCAGCACACACACTGACCACATACGCACACACCGCTTTTTACCACTTTTGCAATCCACTGCTTGCACACTCATGCACACACAAACATACACACACACACACACACATACACACACGCAAGCACACGCACACGCACACACACACGCACATGCACACACGCCTGCGCACACGCACACGTACACACACACACACACACACACACACACACACACACACACACACACACACACACACACACACACACACACACACACACACACACACGCACACACACACACACACACACACACACACACACACACACACACACACACACGCACATACACTCACAAACACTAAATTTTACTAAACTGTCTTTGGTTCATTAAATGATATTGCTTGAGATTGTGAAGATATGTTACTCAGTCGGCAAAATGCATACATTTGACAATACTTGTGTTAGGTGAGATTCAATCATTCATATCTGTTTGCATTCAAGTGTTTGTATAAAGTTGGTGCAAGGATATATAAAAGAACTTATGGCAGATGTATAATAACAGTTATCCATTTCCGTAGAATGCACTATTATATGCCTATCTGCTCCCACTGTGTTTAATATCTGTGTTTGCATGCATGCATCCCTGACCCTGACATGACAACCCCATCCATGATAACGTACAACCCAAACCTCATCCCCCCACCCCCATACACACACATGTACAATCAAACTCTAAAGGCAAATGCCCACTTTTGGACTACTTTTAAATGTAATTACGTCGTCATTGCATCATGTCATAGTGATCTGCAGATCTGTGCTATCTGTCTACATGTTTATATTTATTTATTTATTTTTTTTCTCAGTCATATGTCTTGTGAATAGGCAAATTTCCTTTATCTTTATATCTGTTTTTACACATCTCATTTTGTTTGTTAGCATCACATCTATTCACACATATTATTTGGAGGAAATACGTCTTCCATGACAATGATTGTCTCTCAGAATGAATGAAAATGGTATAGAAAAGACAGAGTTGATATTAGATTATCCAGACAAATGATATGAAGTAGGGCATAATTTTGAAAGATGTGACATGCTAATGTCGTATGTAGATGCATGGACAGTTTAAGATTTTAGTTTTCAGTCATGTAGTTTCTTAAACTTGGTATCTTGTTATTTGAAAAACACATAAGGAGTCAGAAATATATTCATACATTCAAACATGCATTCATGGAAACAAAATTCAATTAAGTTTTTACTTTTGTCTTTGTTTTTATCTGCTACCATTTGTTTGATCTATTTACATGTTATGCTTTCTGTTCTTGTTTCTCTTATTATTTTCCCCTTCCTATTATAACACCTTTATTCTATGTTTATTTTCAGTGATAAGGATTAGCATTGTTGAAATAAGTTGATTAATTTATGGTTGATGATAATATATGTGAATGTGCCATTTACACAGTTCTAGTGGAAATGAATGAAGGTATATAGCAATGTTTTTGACATTATTATTTAATTTTAATGAATTTCACAGAGATTCTCCAGACAAAATCACATTTTAGCTTTCTGAATCTGTTGGGAATGGGTACATGTTACTAGGAATTATGAGTGATTTCAACAGAAAGGAGGTATAATACAAAATGCCATGAAAAAGGGAGGTGTAGTACAGTGACATGTTGTGCAATGAGAAAATAATGTGATAAATCTTCTCTTGCAGGTGTTGTGAAGTTGTGAGGAAACAGGAGAAACAAAGGAAAAGAGGGAGATGTAGTCATTGAAGATATGCGCTAAATAATGTGGGACTCTGTCACTTGTATCACAGAACTCTATTATAGCATGTGATAAAAAAAAAGATTCTGACAAAATTTTCAGAAAGTCGTGGAACAGTAGACCTCCCACTTTCCAATTTTGCATCTTATTATAATGATCCATGTCTTTTGAAATGTCACACATATGAACCACAGCTTGTGTATCAACTTCTTAATATTTTTTGTTTACTCACTCCAAGTTCCTCTTTAGTCTCCAAACACCATAATGAAAAACAGTTGCTTAAAAGTGACTTTTTGCTTTGATTCCTAGGCCACCTTGTGAGCAGAATGTTGCCTTCAACTTCCTCTCCTGTAGAGTCAGCACAGACTCCTGTCACCTTGGCTGATGGGATCTCTTGTTCACCTGATTGCTTGGGACGAAGGAAGTTACCACATGGCTCTGGGGTGGCAAAGGGGGACCTCCCAAATAGCATCAAGAAAAATATTGGGATGTGTGTTGAGGAGAGCAGTCGGGAAAAGGAGGCCATGATGCCTCCACCGGATCTCTGTACTGGCGAAACGCAGCTGTGACCGCATGCATGGATAGTGACAGCTCTTGTGATGAAGATGCTGAAATGCACTGTTATCAAAGCTGTATGATACCAAATTTGTAACAAGCTTGTCACAAGTTCAGATGGAAGGGGGAGACATGATGGAAGAAGATGGTGCTTGGGGTTTACCTTCCTATCCTCCCGACCTGCCTTCGGATGGTACTGCAGAATCATTAGCGGAAGGAAATAGTAAGCACAGTGCGAGTTTACCAGACCTCTGTGACACCAGAAGAGAATGCAGAGTGAGAGGAAAACCTAGTGCCTCTTCTGGGAGTGACTCTCAGAGAGATTCTGATTATGAATCCTCAGTCTCTTTGGGAAGTGCAAAGGGTCAGGGAAAAAAGGGTGTGTGAAACTGCAGGTTGTGATAAAGAAGAATCTGAAGCAGTAAATTCCAGTAGTGGTACTAATCAATTATTAAATAGAGTTGATGAAATGGATGAAAGATTATTAAGCAAGAATTATGAGGACTCAGATGAATCTGTGTCACATGAACAAGGAAAGTTATATGTTGATGAGTCGGAAAAAAGCTTCAGTGATGAGGGAGGTCAAATAGATTCTATGCATGAAATTAATACAGACGCATAAAGTGACTCTATAGTCTCAGGTGAAATCGAAGGGGCAACCGGTCCCTCTGAAGACTTTCTGGTGCATGATAACCAGCACATATCTCTTGTTGCTTGTGGCATAACACAGTGTGATCCAAGCTTTCAGCAAGATGTAGAGATGGCAGACATTTCTGAAGAAGAGCATGGACTTGACTTGATAAGACACAATCTCCACCATTCAAGTCATCCCATGTTTAACAAGTAGCTGTGTTACTTCTATATCACCCAGGAGCATCTACCTAGTTTCTCCATTGATTCACATGGAAGACATATTCGTTCTCTGTAAGGATCATTTATTTTATATCTTTATTAATGATGGGTTAAGTTGTATCATATTGTGTTGAATTATAGGAGTATTGTACACTCATTATTATTTTCATTATTTATTTATCATTCTTATCTGTTCTTGCTCCAAGGTTTCAGCATTTAAACAATTCTATTTATTGATTGATTGACTCACAGAATTTTATTTTTGGTTAAAGTATGAACCAAAGAAATAGAATTGAAACAAACATTTTTATCTTTCAACTATTGTATGGAATATTATATAACTTACACAATTTTAGTGTGTGAAGTAGTTTCAATGCTTGTATTCCTTAAAGTTTATTATTGACATATATCATAGTTTATATGTTTATTGTAGATATATTTAATAATTATAAATGGTATGGATTTAGTGAAAATGTAATATATTTTGAATATTTTAGGTAGTTTTTATAGTTAAAAGTTATTTCTCATACTATTAAATAGGCTTGATATGTGAATATTATACCATTAGCACCAAGTAAATTATTGAAAATGATTATGAGGCATCACTGCAGGGAATTTAAAGTTGAGAAGTGATCTGTTAAGATCTGATAGACCTTTACAAAAGATTTAATGCAGTTCTTACCTGTCCGTGATATAATTAAAGAGATTCTGATCTAACATTTCCAGCTGCCCTTTTCCTTTGTTCAACTAGCAATCTCTCCAACAGGAAGCAGCCCCCATGTTTTTCCCTTCCCCATCTGTAAGCCGACCTGCTTCACAGCTGACAGAAGAGGAGCAAGTCAAGATAGCCAAGCGCATGGGACTCATAACGCACCTCCCATGTGGAATTTTCGATGGCTCTAAAAAGAGTGGAGAGTGAGTATAGGTTGGAGTAGTATTTATTTATTTATTTATTTATTTATTTATTTATTTATTAATTATCAATTTTAATTCTAGAGAGTAGGCAGAGGAATTTTTGATTTTATGACATTTTTCAAAATACAGAAATTGGGTTCTGATTGTAAATAAGCCTTCATTGAAGATATATAGAGATGATTGTAGATTATATATATGTACTAAAGTGAATCTATCTTCTCTTTGATGAATAAAATTCATGGCCGGCATAATCCAGCAAAGGAAAGGAAATTGTACATTATTTCTCTCTCCATATTTGTGTTCAACATAACATGATGGATACGACTAAAAGAAAATACAATGATTATTAATAGAAATTAAAGTAGAGTTATGTTTTTAATTATTATATCTTTGGCAGTGCACATCACAACCCACAAGATAAATAGTACATGGAATTGACAGATTGACTAACTCAGTAACACTTTTCATCTATGAATTTATCTGTTGCACATTAAAATTAAAGAAGATATTTAGTCTGCTGACAACTGATTTTTTTTTTTTTTGGGGGGGTCCAATTTCAAGTGGCACCAACTTATACAATGATATGGCAGTGGAGGCTGCTGGCTGTTCTACACAATAGATATGTGTGGAGTTTTATGGCTCTAATTCTACAGCCTTTTAAAGCAGGCTTAAACCTATGTATTATATGCTTTTATTGAATAACAATAATCAGCTTGTCCAAAGTCAAGTACAAAATTTTTGGGAAAAAAGCATTGTCTCCACA
>BOPN01000229.1:603596-608596 GCA_017312705.2 Penaeus japonicus
CTAACAAAAAATATCTAAATATATATTTTGCACTCTCATGCTGCCTTTGTTGTAATAGTGGCTTTTAACTGCTGTAAACTGCATCTGTAGTATTATTGTAAGAGCAGATAAACCAAGCATTAAAATAAGGTAACTGGGTTGCTGTGGGTGTAATATTTTATTATTGATATTTATATCCCATTTTTTAGCAAGATCTTGGAGAATGCTGAAAAAAAAAAAATCAATATTAAGTTATAAAAACCAAAGAATGAAATGGAGCAGCTAATTTATTCAAGAACAACAAACTAATGGGGTCGAGAAGGATGGAATAATATTTAGGGTCATAAAATTGTAGCAAAATTCCAAGATGTTTCATCATAGTAGTTATAATATAGCTTTACTGTAAATCTCATTGCAAGGGATGTTTTATCTTCCAGAATCACATGTGATTATATCATTAATCTTGAACTATTAGTGCACAGTGTAGTATGCAACGCATTTACACACTTGTACATTCATATGTGTACATTCATATATTCATGTATTTGTGTGTTCAAATGTGTTCATTTTTATGTGTGTGAATGCATATCTGTCCATATGAATATCTATCTATATCTATGATTATATCTATATCTGCATATCTATCTACCTGTATCTATATCTACTATATTTACATCCCCATCTGCATATCTCTATCACTCTCTCCCTCTCTTCTCTTCTCTCTGTTCTCTGTTCTCTATTCTCTATTCTCTATTCTCTCTCTGTCTGCATATATACATACACAAATATATATATATATATATATATATATATATATATATATATATATATATATATATATATATATATATATATACACACATATGGGCTCATCTGTTTACTAAAAGGATTAGGTTATTGATCATAGCACATATATGAATATGAGTATGTTGTGATATTAATCTTTTTTTTTATGTAGGTTTAGGATGTATCAACATTCATTGAAATTATACACATGCCTCATTATTTAAGTTTTCAGATAGTTGTAATAAATGTTCTATTCCCCTTCCCTTGTACAGTCTGTTTTTTGCCCACTTTACCCCAACTGTCATAGGCATTTCCTTAAAAAAATGATCTTTTTTTTCTTTTTCTTTCAATCAAATGAATTTTGATGTGATATTGTAATGATAATGTGGATTTAATTTGAACGGAGCAAGTTGTAGTAGACTGAAACAAAGCATTTGCAAGCGTTTTAGAACCCAGAGTGCTATAGGAAAGTAGTTAAGAGATCCACAGGACTCCAAGGCATTCAGAATCCAAGATTCCATTAGAGCTATTGGAGCGAGTATTAGGAAAGAATTTAGTAATAGATGTATATAAATTGACAGGACATAAATCTTTGTACTTTTTAGGCTTTAGTTTAAAAAAAAGAAAATTCTTTAAAAAATCAACAAAAAAACTGTAGTTAGTATTTAGGAAGAGGAAGCTGTACTTAATGAATCTGACAGTATCCCAGTGCCCTTCCCTATATGAATTATTTATTATAGAGAATATTTATTTGCTTTGATGCCTTGTAATTATTTTGAATTATAATGTTTTGAGACAGGGACTTTACTGATTTCTTATATTTGTATTATTGTTATTGTTATTATTATCATTATCATTATGAATACTTCTACTGTCTATTAGTGTCATCATCATTATTAGTGTCATTGTAATCATTATCATTTTGTGTTTTTATCCTAAATGTGAATGGAAATATCTATATTATTGTGGTTATTTCTTCAATTATCATTTATTTGTTATTTTGAATCTTTTATTCATTCCTTTTTTATAACCTTTATATTTTTTCATATTAAAGTTTATTATTATTAATCATTCAGGAATAAAACCTTTTCATGTCTTTCTTTCTCAGCTGTTCCTCCTAAGTCATCACCCTCACATTGATATTGATTTTGAAATCTTGAGAAAGGTTCTGTAGGTAGACAAGTGGGTAAGAAAAAGTATGTAAGACTGAATATATATTCCTTGTATGAATAATTATTTGCCTTGATAAGATTAGATGATTGTAACATTTCTATAATGACAATAAGCAATTTTTAGTCATGATATGTATCTTTATGATTGTTGATGGAGTTTATTGTCCAGAATTTTATTTATTGCCACATGATGTGATTAGCACTTTACTTAATTAAGAAGACCTCTATTCTCATTACATTGTGCCTACTATTGTGTCTGTAAATGACAAGGTTTAGCAACTGGCAATTTCTTGTGTGTAAAAGAGAGCAGGAATGTTGTTTGGTGTAATTTCTATTTGCAACGTAGAATCCCCTCGGAATTTGGGTAATATATTTTTTCATTTATTTGTGAAGTGCAAGTGATAATATATCTTGACATGGATTTTTTTTTTCTTTCTTTTTTTCTTTTTTGGTGTAGATACTGTTCATTGATCGCTGCACATTAAAGTGGGATTTGTAGGAAATGTTTGTCCCATAGTAAAGGCTGTGTGTAGGTGTCTGTGTGAGAACTTGTGCATGAATGTCAACAGAAATAGAAGCATGTATATTAATAAAGTAATCCCATGAGAACTTGTTGTTTTTTTCCCCTTTATTTGAAAATGGAATTTTGTCTTTTTTTTAGACTTGGCACAAGGATACCTACCATTCTAGTAACTTTTTTATTTTTTTTTTATGTATAATTCTATCTTCTCTAGATTTAGCGGAAAAAAACCTGTTCTGACAGCTTATGAGTTGTGTTTATGCCATAAATGATCTGAAAGTTTTACTTCCAGTACTACACTCAAGAAACATCACCTAATGATAATGAAGACAAAAGTTCAACTGTATTTATAGAAAAAAAAATATAATGTACTATTTATGCTGGGAAGCAATAAAATGAAATGAAGGAATAAATGAATAAGGTATTGACAGTTACTGTAAAGATACATCAACTCAATGATACAGGATGATTCTGTTCCACCATTGGGATATATTTACAGTGGTCACCTTGCCCAGGATTATTATCTGTATTATCTGAGAGTATGGCCTCAATATCATCACTTTAACCTCATACTCAGAGTACTTTTTGCTTGTAATACATGATTTGGGAACAAATTGAAAGGCAGACATAACCACATTAACCTATTAATTTTGCCAATAAAACCTGTTCTTGATGATAATGATAATGATAATCGTGATAATAATTATACTACACTAAGGACATAGATGTTTAGCATATAACACAGTGTAAATGAAGACACAAATAGAAATACTGATGTTTGCATCTCATGGCATGTATATATACCATCTGACATTTTGGCTCAGCCGAACTGTGGCATGTAAACTTACCATTAAGCACAATTAGGTTAATATTGCTGATGATAATACTATGTAAGTCAATTCTCCATTTATACTTTTGTGGTACTGTCATGATGAAATTAATAACCTATGATCATCAAATGATATTGAATGAAATACCTCTGATAATAATCTAATGAGCGACTGGTCAGGTTTGTGATAGTGATTGATCATACAAAAGGAAAAACTTATATGTTAACTATTGATGATGATGATGAGGATAAGCCAGGGCACTCTACATGGAATTTTAATCCTCAAATGGGAAGAATTAAAAAGGTAAAACAATCTGGATAGTCTTTAAAAAAAGAATAACAATAGCTAGTGTGTTTTAGTTTTTGCTGTGTTCTATTTGTGCTATATAGCCATATTGCAAAATTATCAATCAACGAACAAACCAAAAATATTTTATGTATGTCAATATATACGAGCATAAATATTCACACATGTCAGTTTGAAGCCAATTTAAGAATCAGAAAAAAGTTACCTTCGGATCGGAAAGAAGCCCTCTAGATCAGTACCACCATATGAATATGATTTAGTTAAATAAATGAATAGAGACAATCATATATGCCATCACCTAAACCCTGTTTTTTCTATAAAGACCAGGAATATTGATTTTTTTGGCATTTTGTGGACATTTTCACCAACTGCACCTCATGTCAAAGAAAATCTAAAACGTAGTGTGCATAAGTACAAATCTTATAGAGAGACAAACAAGGGCATGGCATTTATAACCTGATTATGATGAGCTGTTGGTGGGCCACCTAATGATTATGGTTTCTTTTAAAGTTGGCGATTAAAACATGAATAAAATTTCTCTTATCAGTAACAGTAGTTTCAGAACAGAAAATGATGTAATGATCTCGGGCAACTTCAGGATCCCATAAATTGGCATTGCAGTCACTGATCGTAGATTAAAGATAAAGAGTACGACAAACCCAAAATATTATCGAATAGATCCGTGACTGGAGTAGACATTACCAACAAAAGGATAAATACAAACATTTAAAAAAAGTATTGCTCATAAAAAGAATATGAAAAAAGTGGCAGTAAAAGTTCAACTTGGACATGCAATCTCGCTAGGCAAGGCTGAATAAGATTGCAGGATGGCTGAACACACAAAGTTCCTTTAGCCACCATTCCATCCCTAGCCTAGTCATTCACAATGTAGGATAAAGTGGATCTATAGAATATCCAACGGTGTCACGGGATGAAGGCAAGTGGAAATATCTGGGTAAAAAATAGACATCGAATTATAGCAACAACATCTAGAAAGAGGGAAAGCAGTGAACTATGTGAGGCAAGCTAGGTAGGTAGGTAGGTAGATAGCTGGATAAAAATATAGCAAGATAGATAGGTATCTAGATAGATAGGTACATATATAGATTGATAGGTATATTTAGATAGATATGTATATATAGATAGATATGTATATATAGAGAGATATGTATATATAGATAGATATGTATATATAGCTATATAGATTTGTATATATAGATGTATATAGATAGAGATAGATAGATAAATAGAGAGAGAGAGAGAGAGAGAGAGAGAGAGAGAGAGAGAGAGAGAAAGAGAAAGAGAAAGAGAGAGAGAGAGAGAGAGAGAGAGAGAGAGAGAGAGAGAGAGAGAGAGAGAAAGAGAAAGAGAAAGAGAAAGAGAAAGAGAAAGAGAAAGAGAAAGAGA
>BOPN01000230.1:10000-15000 GCA_017312705.2 Penaeus japonicus
CTGATATATAATAACTGATATATAATAATAACTGATACATAATAATAATGATATATATAATTATATAATATATAATGATATATAATAACTGATATATATAATCATAATACTGTTAATGATAATGATACTAATAATGATGATGACAATGATCATGAAAATGAAAAATAAACACAACAAATCCTTTAAATCATTTGATAACAATGAATCATCTAGATCCATGTCTGGTCTCATCAACCAGAGCCATGGCCAACCCACCCATAATTTTTCCCCCACAATCCCTCCTCAACTTCAGCACAAACAAGAAAAAAATAGCAATAAATGAATAGATAAATAGATATAAAAATAAACAAACTCACGAGATAAAATGGAAAACAGGCAAAACTCGCAACATCAGAATAGCGAATAGGGAAGTGGGAGAAAGAACGATAATGGGGAATGGAAAGAAAGAGATAGTTTTTGAATGTGGAGGATGTGTAATGGGAACGGGAATGGGAATCAAAATGGGGAATAGTTGAAAGGAATTATTACAGATTTTGAAGAGATGAGCTTAATTAATTGGGATGATTAATAGAAAGAGAGAAAAGGAAAATTAAAATTGAGGAAATCGATTTGATTAATTGGGGAAAATCAAAGAAAAAGAAATAATGAAGTACGTTTAAGTAATTGGGAGATCAAAATTTAAGAAATCGATTTAGTTAATTGGGGAAATAATTAGAGATAAAAAAAATCATAATTAAAAAAATATATATGATCAAACCGGAAAAGAAAACACATAGAGATTGGAAAAAAGACATTAATTGGAAAAATCATCAAAGAGAGGGAAAAAGAACAACATAAATCTGAAAAAACAGAAAAAAATGTATTATATAACAACATAAACAGACAGACGGTGAAATAAAAAGGTCAATTACTATGAATCGGATATTAAGGAAAATAAACAGATACATGGAGATAAGTAAAATCATTATAACGATCAAATGAAAAAAAAGATAAGACAAAGATAGAATATGGAATATTAATATAAAAGGTGAAACAAAAAAAAAAAATAATAATAAGACAAAAAATAGAATATGGAATATCAATAAAAAGGTGAAACTATAAAAACGGTAAAAAATAGAATATAGAATATTAATGAAAAGAGTAAAAACAAAAAGACAAAAACAATCAAATACAAACAAACAAACAAAATGCAACCATAACAAATAAAATGTCGAAATAAAAACAAAGAAAACAAATTACAAATAACAATAAAACAAGGGACGACTCGCGGGTGACAAACAAACAAACACAATGCCAAAAAATTGCTGGGAGGCGGGACAGGCAGGCAATAGAGATGTTGCATAGCCATTGTTCCATAGATTATGTTGCAAGGTTTAGAGAGATCTCGAGTTGCAAGCCAAGAGCTGGAGGCAGAAGAGGGGAAGAGGAGGGGGAGGGGTGGAGGGGGAGGGGGTTATGATGGGGCTATGGAGAGGATGGGAGGGAAGGGGGGGGGAGATGTGGGGGGGTGGGTGTGGGGGGTAACCTGTAGTTATAGTTGTTATTAATGGTTATCTAATTGTTTAAGTCATAACCTTAATTAAGAAAGAAAAATTGGTGAGAGAGGCGAGGTAAGAGAAAGGGAGATACAGAGATAGAGATAGAAAAAGAGAGATAGAGAGAGAGAGAAACAGAGAAATATAGAAAAAAATAAAAATAAAATCGAGAAAAAAAAAGAAAGAGAGAAAGATCGAAAGGAAGAATATGAAAGACGAAACGCCACCCAGCGAGTCAAAATTCCTCCCTCCCTCCCCCTTCCCCCTCCCCCTCCTCCTCCTCCCCTTCCCCCCCCACACACACATACACATACGGGCGGGGAGGCGACGGCACACTGACCGCGGTGGCAAATCTTAACGTAGCAAAATATTACCCAACGCAACCAAGGGTCATGTACTGGTAGCTCTTTCTCTGTTCTCACGACGTCTGTCTGCCAGCGTCTTGGGCAACAAGGAGAGACAGATCCTGCATCTTGGCATTGCAGAGGGAGGGAGAGGGGGGAGAGGGGGAGGGGGAGGGGGAGGGCGGGAGGGAGGAGGGAGGGGGGAAGGGGGAGGGGGGAGGGAGGGAGGGAGGGATACATTGTTATGTAGTCTGGGGTGTTTAGGTGCGGGTGGTGGACGGGAGGTGGGGGGTGGGGGGTGGGGGGTGAGGGTGAGGGTGGGGGGGAATTTAGGGTTGTAAAGCTGTCATTTTATATGTTTGTTTCTCTCTTTTCTTTTCTTTGTTGTGTATTTTGAATTTATTTTTTTTCTTTATTTCTCTCTTTCTTTCTTTCTCTCTCTCTCAAACCCCATCTTCTCCTCCCTCCCTCTCTCTCTCTCTCTCTCTCTCTCACTCTCACTCTCACTCTCACTCTCACTCTCACTCTCACTCTCACTCTCACTCTCACTCTCACTCTCACTCTCACTCTCACTCTCACTCTCTCTCTCTCTCTCTCTCTCTCTCTCTCTCTCTCTCTCTCTCTCTCTCTCTCTCTCTCTCTCTCTCTCTCTCTCTCTCTCTCTCTCTCTCTCTCTCTCTCTCACTCTCTCTCTCTCTCTCTTTCTCCCCTTCCCTTTTCCTCTCTGTTTCTCTCTTCTTCCCTGATATCTAAAGATTATGCTAGAGATACTCGCCGATTATCATATTTTCCTAAAGATAAGTAGCAGGAACACAACATGGAAACCTCGACCTTGCAACCTGGGTGGAATACTTGTTGCATAATGCAATACGCGTGTATCGCATCACCTCTTTCCCATGATTTGTTTATCAAAAACATGGGCATGAAAACAAACCGTTCCTGCATTGCTAATCTCAAATTCTGAGGGAGGGAAGGAGAGAGAGAGGGGGAGAGGGAGGGAGGGAGGGAGGGAGGGAGGGAGGGAGAGAGAGAGAGAGAGAGAGAGAGAGAGAGAGAGGGGGGAGAGAGAGAGAGAGAGAGAGAGAGAGAGAGAGAGAGGAAGGGAGGGAGGAGGAGGGAGGGGGGAGGGAGGGAGGGAGGGAGGGAGAGAGAGAGAGAGAGAGAGAGAGAGAGAGAGAGAGAGAGAGAGAGAGGGGGAGGGAGGGAGGGAGAGGGAGAGAGAGAGAGGAGAGAGAGAGAGAGAGAGAGAGAGAGAGAGAGAGAGAGAGAGAGAGAGAGAGAGAGAGAGAGAGAGAGAGAGAGAGAGAGAGAGAGGGGGGGGGGAGGGAGAGAGAAAGAAAGAAAAAAAGAGAGAGAGGAAGGGAGAGAGAAAGAAAGAGAGAGGAAGGGAGAGAGAAAGAGAGATACAGAGAGAGAAAACAGACATACAGAAATAGAGAGACAGACAGAGAAACAGAAAAAAACAAGACAGACAAAAAAACAGAACAAAACAGACGTATTGAAAAAAAAAAAAAAAAAAAAAAAAAACGATTTTAACCCTTCCTTTAACTCTTCCTTACTTACCCCCACCCCCCATTCCGCCCCGAACCCCTCAGAGACAACGTAGCGGCCCCAGGGTAAACGTTCGGGGTAAAGTTAGGCAGGTTAATTGGCATAACTTGCACGTAGCAATGGTTTACGGTTGGACTGATGCGCCAAGGAAACCAATGGAAAGAAAACGTATTTTATGAGAGACTACGATACATGGGCCATGTGGCTTGATTTTTGAGATTTTTTCTTTTTTTTTTCGTTTTTTTGCTCTTTTGGAGATATTTCTTTCGATTCTTTGGTTTGTTCTTTCTTAGTTTCGTTTTTTTATTTATATTTCTTTACATCCTCATTTATTTTTATTCATTTTGTTTGATTTCCTCTTTATTTTCCTTTTTTTTTTCTCATCATTTTCTTATTTTTTTCTCTAGTTCTCTTTCCACTTTCTGCATTTGATACATTTGTTGCTTCCACTTTATTGGTCTTTCCAGTGCCTTCTTGTTCTACAGCTTTATTTTTTTCTTATCTATTTTTTTTTCTATTTTATTTATTTATCTTTTTTTTTTTTTTTTTTTTTTTTTTTTGCTCTCTCTTTATTAGAACAATGAATCAATAACAATAAGGACAATGATAATAAAAAAGAACAGTAATAACAATAATGATGATAATAATAATGATAATGCTAATGATAGTTATTATCCTTATTATTATCAATATTACCATTATCATTATCATTATGATAGTAACAATGATCATAAAAATAATGATAATGATAATGATGATGATAACTACAACAATGATAATAATGATAATATTGATAATAACTATTATAATAGTAATAAAAAATATCAATAATGATAATAATAATAATCATAAAGATGATGATAACAATAATAACCATGACAATAACAACAATACTAGCAATATTAACAAAAGAAAGAACGAGACAGAGAAAGAACAAAAAAAAAAAAAAAAGAAAAAAGAAGAAAGCAAAATACCAGAAAAGAGAAGAAAGAACAGAGAACAGAGAACATTCCACTAAAAGCCAAGTCAGCGGCGCTAACCAGACTGAGCGTGAGAACAACGACTGAACAGATGAACAGGTGACGAGGAGAAGAACAGGTCATTAAGCAACGTCTATCCAGGTAACGTGACCTGTCCAGATGGAAAGGGATGGAGGGAGGGGGGGGGGGGAGGAGGAGAGGAAGGGGGGGAGGAGGAGGAGAGGAAGGGGGAGGGAAGGGGGAGGGGAGGAGGAGAGGAAGCGGGATGGAGGCTGAGGATGATGGAGAGTGGATGGGGGGTAGGTATTGAGGGGATGGAGGGGGGAGGAGGCTAGGAAGGGAGGGGGAGGGAAGGAGGAGAGAGAAGGGGGAGGGAAGGAGGAGAGAGAAGGGGGAGGGGGAAGGAGGCTAGGAAGGGGGAGGGAAGGAGGAGAGAGAAGGGGGATGGAGGCTGAGGATGATGGAGAGTGGGTGGGGGGTAGGTATTGAGGGGATGGAGGGGGGGAGGAGGAGAGAGGAAGGGGGAGGGAAGGAGGAGAGAGAAGGGGGATGGAGGCTGAGGATGATGGAGAGTGGGTGGGGGGTAGGTA
>BOPN01000230.1:20000-22500 GCA_017312705.2 Penaeus japonicus
GGGAGGGGGGAGAGGAGGAATGAGGAGGGGAACTAACAAGGAGAGGGAACCAGGCATAACGCAAAGTAAACAATTAAACAAAAAAACAAAAAAATCGAGAATAATCCAACCCAACCCTGGAAAAATAAGTAAACTGATTTTTCCCAAAAATAAAATATGAAAAAAATTATTTAAACGATGTAGATAAAAAGAAGAACAAAATAACAGTTCTCGCGACAACACGAGCGAGAACGGCACTGCATACGTGACCGGCGGTGAACACGAGACCCAAATCCCCACCCCTCCTCTCCCCCATCCCCCCTCCCCTACTCCTCTAACCCCACACCTCCCCCCCCCCCATCCCTACTCACTCCTACCTGCTCACTCCTATCCTAACCCATAACCCCCACCCCCACCCCCACCCCTTACCCACCCCCAACCACACGCCCCCTACCCCTCAACCCCATACCCCAACCCCCCCACCCCCCCACCAATATTTGTAGCCTTTTTTTTCAAGCAATAGATGAATTCCCATTAGGCACTAGTTTAGCCAAACCGCCGTCGCGCGCCGCAACACTCGCTCTTACGCCCCCCCGCCGTAAGGGTTATTTGCCACTTGTTTATCCCGGCCGCCATACGCCTCTCCCGCGGCCGCCATCTTGATTGAAGCTAAGTGAAGACAATGACGGGCCTGATTGTTGACGAATTAAACATGTTTGATCATCAGATTACGGCGCTAACTTGTGAAGTCCTTCCCAGGGGCGTCCCGCGAGCCGGACGGCGCAAATGGCTTCCTGCTGGATACGGGCGGAGGGGGGATAGGGGGGAGGGGGGAGGGAGGGGGGATAGGGGTGATAGAGGGGATAAGGGATAAGGGATAAGGGGGATGGGGGGTATGGAGGTTAGGGTAGGAACAGGATGGGGATGGGGATGGGGATGGGGATGGGGAGAGGGAAGGGAAAGGCAAGAGGGAGAAGGTGGGGAAGGGAGGAGAAGGTGGGGAAGGGAGGGAGGGAGGAGGGAGGAGGGGGAGAGGAGAGAGGAAGGGTTAAGGTAGGGGAAGTATGCAGGGAAGGAGAGGAGAGGGGGAGGGAAGAGGAGGGGGAGAGGAGAGAGGAAGGGTTAAGGTGGGGGAAGTATGCAGGGAAGGAGAGGAGAGGGGGAGGGAGAAGGGAGGGGGGAAGGAAAAAGAAAGGGGGCGGAGGCGGGGAGTAGAGGGAAGGAAGGTAGAGGGGGGAGAGGGTAAGGAGGTAAAGGAAGAAAGGGGTCGGGTGCTTGTGGAGGGGGATGGGGTGGGGGGAGGAAGATGAAATAGATGGGGGAGAAGGGGGAGGGAAAATAGGGGAAGATAGGCACTAGATATATATAGGGTGGGGAGAATGGGGAGGGAGGGGAAAGGTGCTAGAGAGGGGAAAGGGGGCAGGAAAAGGGGCAGAAACGAATGAGAATGGAAGGGAAGGGAGTTAGAAAGGGGAAAGGGGGCAGGAAAAGAGGAAAAAAAGAAGGGGAAGGAAAGGTTCTGGAGGAGTGAAAGGGGATGAGAGAGAGAAAGACAGAGGTGACTGAGAGAGCGAGCGAGGGAGGAAAAGAGGGAGGGAGGGAGGGAGGGAGGGAAAGAGAGAGGGAGGGAGGGAGGGAGGGTAGAAGGGTAGAGTTGCACATGCTGCACACATTGCATCTATCTCATTTTGACTCGAGTCGGCATAATTATTTTTCTTTTCCTTTTCCCTCTTTCTCTTTCCCTATTTTCTCCTTATTTTCCATTTTCTTTTTCTCCTCCTTTACACTCTTATTAAGGAATCCACATATGGGTCAAAATGTAGTAGTAGTCGTAGTAGTATATAGTAGTAGCAGTAATAGTAGACGTAGTAGTAGTAGTAGTAGTAGTAGTAGTAGTAGTAGTAGTAGTAGTAGTAGCAGTAGTAGGAGTAGTAGTTGTAGTAGTAGCAAATGATGACGATAATGATAACAATAATAATAATGATAAAATAATAATGGTAATAAGGAGAATAATAATGATGATGATAATAATAATAATAATAATGATAACAATAATAATAATAATAATAATAATAATAATAATAATAATAATAGTGATAACAATAATAAAAATAACTTCCGTTCCCTTCCTCTTACTTCCTGGATCCTCCTCCACCTCTTCTCATCCTGCTTCCCTTTCTCCTTCCCCTTCCCCTCATATCCCCTTCCTCTCCCCTCCCCCTTCTTCCTCCCCTCCTCCTCCCCTCCCTTATCCCTCCCCTTCTCATTCTCCCTCCTCTCCTCTCCTCCCCCTTCTCCCCATCCCCTCCTAATCTCTTCCCTTACCCCTCTCCCTCCCATCTCATCCCACCCCCTAACCCCCTCACGCCCTCCCTCAACTCCCCTTCACCACCTCACGCCCCCTCCCCTCAGCTCCCCTTCACGCCCCCTCCCCCCCGCTCCCCTTCACCCCCTCACGCCCTCCCCTCAGCTCCCCTTCACCCCCTCACGCCCTCCCCTCAGCTCCCCTTCACCCCCTCAC
>BOPN01000230.1:37500-40000 GCA_017312705.2 Penaeus japonicus
AATTGAATACATAAATAAAGAGCGACACATTTGCATACACAGTGATCGATCCCCCCCACCCCTCCATCCCCAGCCCCCACCCCCCCAAAAAAAATAAAAAAAAGACCAAAAAAATAAAAAAATATATATACTACCATCCACACCTAGCAGATCACGCCAGTATACAATTTAGTTTCCTCAAAAATACACCCCTTAAAAATAATAATGATAACCCCCCTGGTCACTTATAGTCTCCCTCCGCCCGTTAACACAAGAAAGACCCTGAGAGTCTATAAGCAGTTAATACATAAAGCAAGTTAACAGACATGCAACTGCCGGCATTATATGTTTCCAATATATGGAATATGTTGACACATTCAGTTGAGATCGCTGTCACATTGCAGATGAAAAATGTATTCCCCAAACCGGTAGTTTGTGAATATTTGATTTCAAAGTCTCGGGCCAACAATGTGACATTTCTTTATGGAGAAAGATTGAACAGTATTATTGTCTTGTTCATGAGAAATGAAGACTAGTTTTGTTCAGGACTGAATATATGGAAGTTGATATATAAATTGTTAATACATAAATGATAGTGTATATATATATATATATATATATATATATATATATATATATATATATGTATATATATATACATATATATATATATGTATGTATATGTATGTATATATGTATATATTATATATATATATATAAATATATATATATATAAACATACTTAATGATACATAATACGTCAATAAATAATTAATAATACGCATACATTACACATACAATGATGAATAATTAATAAATTTGAAAAATAAATCGAACACAATATTCTTGAACAGGGAAACACAAACACAGTAAGACAAAAAGTAATCATTAATATTTCTTTTTAAATGTACATTTGAAAAAATGAAAATTATAAAGATTCAGAAGAAAGTAACGAACACATAAAAAAAAGTTACACAAACCAGCAGTCTTAACTTGAACAGAATACGTTTGATACAGAAAATATATCGATATAAAATCCAGTGGGAATAAACTTCACTTTTTACACTTAAAAAGAAGTCCACGTTTCGCTCAATCTATCACACTGATTCTACTATTCTCAAGGGTAACCATATCCTAACGGTTTTTTAATTATATTCATATTTCTTGATTTACCATGTTCTTAGTTATAATGTCTTATGGTGGAAAGTACGCGTCATAATTGTTACAAATCTACGGGAACAACACAGCCTAAATGAAGGTACCTTCACTTATGAAATAGTTTCAGTCCATTAATAGATGTATCATTATTCTAAACTTGATTAAAAAGAGTGATGGTATATAACAAATAAAAAAAACAATGATTCTAACGGAAAAAACGACTTCAAATCAGAATTATTTCAATAAAAAATATAAAATATATAAAAAAACATTCACTCAAATCCAATCCCACGAAACACCATAGAAAGCATCAAAGAAAGAAAGAAAAAACAAAAAACAAACAAAACCCAACCCCCAAATAAAAAACAACAACAACGTATATATATACACACAACAAAAAGAAAAAAAACGCAAAAAAAATATACCGGTTCACCGAGTTTTCACCGCCATGTGCGCTCGGGTCTGATCATGATAAATTGACACGTTGATGCCTAACTTCTATATTAAGGGATATCAAGCTATATCATCACCACCTGCGAAGCTTCATTATTATGGGGTTCGTGGAAAATGAACGAGACGTGTCTTGAGTGTGTGGGAGCTTTAATTGCGAACTTGGGTAGTTTTTTTTAAAGGGAAATGAGAATAATAATGAAAATGAAGGCGTGATTTGCTGATCGGTTTTGGAAAAAGTGGAGATTTTTTTTTTTTTTTTTTTTTTTTTGGGGGGGTATAAGGGATATTTATTTTTATCCATGTGATATTAAGGATAATTTGTGGCGTTGAATGAAGAATGAGATTTTGGAGAGAATGTTGAACTATAGCAATGATTAGTTGCAGATTCTAATTCTATCGCCTTCTCGCGCCCCTTCACTATCTTACTAGTTTTGATACATTACTATCTTTCTCTCTCTCTCTCTCTCTCTCTCTCTCTCTCTCTCTCTATTTCTCTCTCTCTCTATTTCTCTCTCTCTCTCTCTCTCTCTCTCTCTCTCTCTCTCTCTCTCTCTCTCTCTCTCTCTCTCTCTCTCTCTCTCTCTCTCTCTCTCTCTCTCTCTCTCACTCTCTCTCTCCTTATCCACTCTCTCTCTCCGTCTCATACGTATATAGAGATAAATAAGATAGATAGATAGCCACACCATCATTACATCATCACCAAACGTATCATCACAATTACTAAACCACCACACGCATCATCATCAGAGTCAATCATGGATAAAAAAAAACTCCCTGACAGAATCAGTATCCACTTACTTAATCTGGACAGCACCTAGTATGACCTAAGTTATACTAGGTCAAGATGGCTTAGTATCGCTCTCTCTCTGACTGATTCCTAGACAGAGCCGGATCGAGTCATGCACTCCAC
>BOPN01000230.1:57500-60000 GCA_017312705.2 Penaeus japonicus
ATTATCATTATTATTATTATCATTATTATTATCCTTATTATAATCAATATCATCCCTCTTCGCATCAGCATTAGCAATAGCATTATTAGCAACATTAGCATCAGCATTATTATTATCAGAATTATCATCATCATCGTCATCATCATCACCACCATCATTATCATAATAATAACAGACATCCACTTCCACCAGGATAGTAACTGTATACATCTCTACTGATTCATCTCCTTATCAGCAAAATGTTCATATCTGATCTATCACATCGCTCGCAAGATAAGAACAGATAACAACAAAGCGAAGAACATGGTACAGATATTCTTTCCTTTCCTTTCATTTTTTTATCGTTTTTTCTCCTTCTTATTTCTTTCGCTTTGTTGTTGTTATCTTCCTTTTCTTGTTGTTTGTTGTATCGTATTTTGGTTTATCGTTTTTTTATGACAATTTTATCACGATGGTATTTACGTACAATGATACAACGATATTAGTGATGTTGATGATAATGTTGATAATGGAAATGATGATGGTGGCAGTAATTGTAGTTGTAGTAATAGCAGTAGTAATAGTAATAGTTGCTATTAATAACAGTATTAGTAGTAACAGTAAGTAATAGGATGATGATAACAATGATAGTAATAATGATGATGATCAGGATCATAATAACTCTTATTATCTTGATAAAAAGGATAATGATAATAATGATAATAGTAGTAGTACTAGTAGTAATAGCGGTAGTAATAGTTGTTATTTTAGTAGTAGTATCATTATCGTTATCATAATCATTATTACTATTATCATTAGCATTATCGTCAACATTATTGTTATCATGAATATCATTGCTATCATTCATATAATTATTACCATCATTATCAATATCAACAACATCTAAAACAGTGATCATCAAAAAAACAATAATAGCAATAACAATGATAATCATAATAATAATAATGATAGTGTCAGCACTAATAAAGTCATCATGATATATTTGTACTTACAAGATTCAGCATTATTAAAGATAATAGAATAATCACGATACAGATGAAAATAAAGAAATTATCAATAAAAAAAAGTTAATAAATTGAACAGTTCGTCAGCCAAACCTGAGCTTTCTGCTTATTGTGTTTATCAAACTTTTTTTTTCTTATCCGAATTATCAACACGCAAATACAGCCAACTGTCAACAACACATGGTTGCTACCGACCCACCGGATGCTGAACCGTGATATTTTGCATCCACTATATCTCTCTCGCAAGTCTTACCGCAAACACACTCACAAGATGACACTCACAAGATGACACTCACGAGATGACACTCACGAGATGGCACTCACAAGATGACACTCACGAGATGGCACTCACGAGATGACACTCACAAGATGGTACTCACAAGATGACACTCACGAGATGATACTCACGAGATGACACTCACGAGATGACACTCACAAGATGACACTCACGAGATGACACTCAATAAAATAAATCATAAAATGACACTCGTTATATGACACTAAAGGTATTCACTAAAAAGGAACACTCAACAAAATGATACTTATAATAAGACACACAATCACGCTGATAAAAGGACAAACACGTTTTCCGAAAGGATGCTCAGAAAATGACACTTAAGAAATCATGGCACTAAATGACACCCACCAAATGGCACTGACTAATAAACATTCACAAGATGACACACGCCAATCCGATTCTCACAGTTTGACACTCACTAAATAATATTCACACTAAATATTTTCGTTCTGAATTTAATACTCACCGCATCCACTGTACGATCTGTAAGCACCGTGAGTCGAACCCTTTCTTTTATTCTTTCGTTTCAATTCACTTCGATTCACACACTTATCTTTTCCTCAGTTTTTTAAACCTGAGTATCTGATCTTTTCAACACCGAATTGTATTTTCATTCCCACAACATAATCGTCCTGACTCTCAGTCTACCCACATGCACAAGTAAAGCGAAAAAGGGCGTAGTATCTAATATCTCACTAATACGGGCGCAACACCTGGTCTCACGCTCCTCTTGGCACCCTGTTCGCGGATAATCCCCGAGTGTTGTGCTGGACCCGCAAGCGTGTCCGTTTCGAGGGCCTCCTGACGGGTACTTGCTGGCGACGGGGCGGACGTGGTACTCGAGGGGGACTGTCGGATGCCCCACCACCGCCTCCCCCCCACCCCCACCGATCTCATCCCCCCCACTCCCACACACACATAACCCCTCCGCCGTACTCCCCCCCACTCCCACACACACATAACCCCTCCGTCGTATACTCCCCACACCCCCACACTCTCGTACCACTACTCCCCTCCTCCTACCTCTTCTCTTACCCCCCTCCTAGCCTTCGTCATCCCATCCTACCTCTCCCCACACCCATCCTACCAATCCCCACCCCCTCCTACCCCATCACCCTCCCTCCCCCTCCCTCCCTCTACCGGCGAGAGTGACTTTCCACCTTGTTGGGTACATGTCGGTTGATAAACCAAATATCCA
>BOPN01000230.1:85000-88530 GCA_017312705.2 Penaeus japonicus
ATAAATAAAAACTGGAAAAAAGGCAATACAAAAATAAAAACTTCTTTTCAGCCAGCTCGTAGATTTAAGTTTAAATAAAAATTTGAATTGTGAAAAATATAAATCAAGTTAGATAAGATCAAACTGATAAATACAAAATTAAAACAGAATCATCCATGAAACTGGAAATTCAGATTTTCTGAAACTGAAGAATAAAGATACCACAACACCATACAATCCCTAAGAATAGCAATCCCTACTAGCAGACATCCGATTCCAATAGACCTTAGACATAATAGATTCAATTACTAGACAAATATGACCCCAGATTTCCCGCGAATCAGGACAACACATTCAGTATTTCCACGTGGGCGAATACAAAGAAATATTCGTTGATTCCGGAGGTGTCGCTGCTGTTGTGAAGATATCTTTAGATAATAAGTTCAAAGATGAAAGCCCTCGAAAGCTTGATATGAATTGAGGTTGATGCTGGTTGAGCGATAAGGGTCCCTTGCCTCCTACACAGAGAGGAAAAAGAATAAGCAGATGATTTCTCTCAGATCAGATATGGGTTAGGTATCTCCTGTGAAGAACTGCGACAGATTCATCCTTTATAAAGAAAGAGAGAGAAAAAAAAATGTTTTGTATTAAAGATAGAGACACTCATTTCAGTGTTAACTGGTCATCATATCGTTAGGTAGTTGGGTAGTTGTCGTGGTAAATTGGTTTATTGCTTAGCTGGAGTAGGTTTTATGCTGAGTAGTTTGTTTTGACAGTTCCCTCCCCTAATGAACGGCTGTGGAATAGTTCCTTGATCCCTTCGTACTTTTTTAAGCTCCTCTGGATTCGCTTTGTCTACGCGCGAACGCATACACACAAACACACACACACACACACACACACACACACACACACACACACACACACACACACACACACACACACACACACAACGCACACACACACACACAAACACAAACACACACACATAAACACACACACACACACACACACACACACACACACACACACACACACACACACACACACACACACACACACACACACACACACACACACACACACACACACTCACACACACACACATAAACACACACACACACACACATAAACACACACACACACACACACACACACACACACACACACACACACACATATATATATATACATATATATATATATATATATATATATATACATATATATATATATATATATATATATATATATATATATATATATATATATATGAATTAGGTGAATATGAAGCAAGTATCGTGTGTGAGAAGAACTGGTCACCAGAAAAGATATTCTGTTAATTCCTAGTCCCTGCTCAGCACAAGACACTGACATTAAGCAGTGGAGAAAAAATAAGTTACCCAAATGTTACATGCGATCAGTACTGCCATGAGGATCAAAAGCTCGGGGAAAAAGTTTGATATAACACAAGCATACCAAATTTCTGCATTAACATTACATCTGTAAAAGAGAAATGTTAATGAGAGCAGTGTTAAAAAATGTCAAAGCAAGTAGTCTCCTCCCCCCCTCCCCCCTCCCCCTTCTCTTACTCTTTCTCCTCTTTCTTCTCCTCTTCCTCTCCCTCCTCCTCCCTCTTCTTTCTTCTCAGGTTCCTCCCCTTCTTCCTTTCCCCCCCTCCTCCTCCCTTCCCTCTACCTCCTCCCCTCACCGTCCTCTCCGTAACCCCCCCCCCCCACCACAGTCTCCCACTTCCTTTTCCTCCCCCTCCCCCTATTCCCCTTGAAAAAAAGAAATTACTTAAATGTCATAATAATAAGAGAATGGAGGTAATTTGGACAAGAATATTGACGAAGAGGGAATGCCGCGCGCGGATATTGATAGTTAAATTCCAAGGTATGAATGCCGGAGGAAAGCAGAGATCAGAATGGATGGACGGTTATAAAACGTGAGTTATTGGCGAAGCACAAGGGAAGAAAGGGAATTATATAGGCAACGCGCAGTCGCAAAGAACGGCTGCTCTCGGGGGGGATAAGGGGAGGAGAGGGGGGTCGAAGGGGAATCCAACCGATATTTCCCAGTCCCTATATTCCCTAATTTAGGTTAGGTTGGGTTTGGTTACATTTGGTTTGGTTAGGGACGGATGGGGGAACTTCGGTAGTCTCTAGTTCTCTGTTTCCTCGTCTACTGTGACGGTCGGGTACAGTAGCGGGGACTCTGAACTTATAATGGAAGGCTTAGGTAATACTTGCACCCAATGGAAAATACCTTTCAAGTGATCCATTATTTATATGTGAGTGTGTGTCTAACGCACCCAGAATTACGAAATGGAAGACAAAGGAGAGGTCCAACATTTTCGAACTAAGGAAAACCGTTACGTCCGTTATGAAAAGGAGGACTTGCCTTCCAGCCAATCCTTCGGGCCAAGCACGTGTTATCTAATGCCATAAATGATGCCGAAGGTAACACTATTACGAATTTGCTAGCACGAACGACCAGCCACGAGGCCCGTTAGTGACACGCCTCAAGAGTGAACGAGGAGGCGCTGCCACCTCCTTACAAGATGCTAACCTCATTCGATCTCTTCCTCTCCTCGATGACGTCATCAAGCCGCCCTAAACGGCGCGGCTTTCTTTACGATGACAAAATTCTTGAGCGAAGTGATCAGGGGGAGATGATGATGGCGACGCATCACCCGTGGTTAAGAAGATAGGCTCCATCTCCTTACGATAAAAAAGCAAGCATGTGTCAGAACAGAGAGCACAGGAGAGAGACTAAACCTTCGCTCCATCTTCCTTACTCTGGCGAAGAACTTCCCTCCTACCCCCCACCCCCACCCCCCTTCCCTCTACCCACGCACACATACAACTCTCTTCACCCCCCTCCTTCTTTTCCTTATCCTTCTTCTCTTTCTCCTCTTCCTACTCCTCCTCCTCCTCCCTCTTGTTCTTGTCTCTCCCTCTTCCCTCTACCCCCCTCTCTACCCACGTACGCATACACACACACCTCCCAGCCGAACAGATGAACACATTACTGACTCCTCTTGCGTCTACACAACTTCCACTCCATCCTCCTTAGTCTGTCTAAGAATAACAGTGAATAACACCCTCTCTCACCTCCCTTACCCAACTTCCCAGAACAGACGATGAACACAAC
Organism: Penaeus japonicus; assembly: GCA_017312705.2. NCBI lineage: Eukaryota > Metazoa > Arthropoda > Malacostraca > Decapoda > Penaeidae > Penaeus > Penaeus japonicus. Next base: position 88,136 of record BOPN01000230.1, read on the forward strand.
ACAGACCCTCTCGCAGTCTAACTCGAACCCTTCGCCCACAAACACATCAACAATGAACAGCATCCTCAACTATGCAGATTTCCACACACACGCAGAGCAAATAGCATTAAGTCTTGACCTATGTGCAGCCGACCGGCCGCCTGCCTCTCAAGACAACAACAACACGCTCTTCTCTTCATTTGGCTTTGATATACATTGTCTTTCGGCCGCCCTGCGACGGGGCCGCTCGGAACAGGTATTGTGCGGGTGTATGCGATTTCGTATTAGGTGTTTTTTGCGGCAACACATACACACACACTCACACACGTTTGTGTGTGTGTGTGTGTATATATGTATCCTAATATTATATATATGTATATATATATATATATACATATATATATATATATATATAT
>BOPN01000230.1:96735-101735 GCA_017312705.2 Penaeus japonicus
TTCCACATATATTTGTTATTTACGTATTCTCCCGTCAATATCCGATGCACGGCAAAGTGGAGCCGGGTTGCATCATCAGCGATTGAACTGTTGACAGTTGATCAAGTGATGGAAGAAAGAGGGAAAATAACAAGGGAAGGAAAAGAAAGAGAGAGAAAAAAAATACATCGAATGAGAGTATAAAAATAAGGGTGGGTGTGGATAGGTAGTGTGGGCGTGTGGGAGATGCATGATGCTGTCCTTTGAGTACATTAATGGGAAAATACATCAAAATAATACTATATCATATCTATACAAAACATTACACGTTATTGTATCAGCTGATCTCCCGGATGTCCATTGATAACTTCCGGCATCAGCCATCATTCATTCAAAGGGTGTGAGATAAGTTACTATTTTTTTATCTCTCTCCTCTTTTTAAAGATATAGTATGACAGAGAAAGTGTGTGTGTGTGTGTGTATATGTATGTATGTATATGTGTATGTGTGTGTGTATTCTTGTTGATTGCTTACACGAAGCAGATTATAATCCATGTATGAAGTAAAAAAGGTTATTCATAATTTTCATAATTATGCATAATGAAAAAGACGATCATACGGAATAAGATTTTTAAAATAACAATAAATGATAACCACAAATTACTTGTATTTTGTACTAAACAGAAGCACGAAAAAGAGTCTAATCAATAAAAAATGATTTATGAAAACAAATATGCAAAAACATAAAGAAGCCACTATATAAACAAATATACATAGATATAAACAAACAAACAAACATATTGATGACAAATAAATGTATAAATTGATAAATGAGCCAACAAAACAGACAAGTGAATAAAGGAATAAATAAACATCAACATCAATTTACAGATGGATCATCAACCTTCCACCCCCACCCTCACCCCCACCCCCACCCCTACCCCTCTCCCCCCACATGTCAGTAAATACAGGTAAGAAAAGAACACGTTAGAGCGAGCGACTGACCCTTACGTCACTACAATCCTGCCACCCCCCCCCCCTTTCTCTCTCTCTAACTCTCTCTTTATCTCCTTCTCTTCCCCTCTCTTCCTATCCCTCTTCCTCTCTCTCCCCATCCTTCCCTCCTTCTCCCTCTCCCCTTCCTTCTCCTTCTCCTTCTCCCTCTCCCCTTCCTTCTCCTTCTCTCTCACCTTCCTTCTCCCTCTCCTTCCATCCTTCCTTCTCCTTCTCCATCTCCCTCTCCCTTTCCCCTTCCTTCTACTTCTCTCTCTCCCTCCATCCTTCCCTCCCTCTCCCCTTCCACCCTTCCCTCCCTCTCCCTCCATCCTTCCCTCCCTCTCCCCTTCCACCCTTCCCTCCCTCTCCCTTTCCACCCTTCCCTCCCTCTCCCTCTCCCTCTCCCCTTCCTCTCCATCTCCCCCCACCTTTCTCCTTCTCTCCTCTCTCTCCCTCTCTCTCTCTCTCTCTCTCACAGTTAACATCTACCGCTCAATTGGCTCTTGATCGATTTTTCGGCGAGTGGGATCGAAGGACACAAGGGAACAGCGGGGATATTAACGCCGTTAATGCCACGCTCGAGCTTTTTCGGCCGGAGAAATCGTGGAAATATGGCGGCGAGGCGGACCGCTTTGGGACGTGGCCGATCGTCTTTTGTTTTTTCTTGTTTTGGCCGAGTGTGTGTGTGGGGGGTCTTTTTGTTTTTGTGTGAGGGGGTCTTTTTGTTTGTGTGTGTGGGGGTCTTTTTGTTTGTGTGTGTGGGTTTCTTGTGTGTGTTTGTGTGTGGGTCTTTTTGTTTGTGTGTGTGGGTCTTTTGTGTGTCTGTGTGTAGGTCTTTTTTTTGTATGTGTTTTGTATGTGTGTTTGGCTGTATTTAGGGATAGGGTTGTTTTACGTGTGAGTGTTTTTAAGCGTGTGCGTTTTTTTGGGGGGTGATTATGGGATATTGTGTGTGTGTGTGTGTGTGTGTATGTGTATGTGTGTGTGTTTGTGTGTGTGCGTGTGCGTGTGCGTGTGCGTGTGCGTGTGCGTGTGCGTGTGCGTGTGCGTGTGCGTGTGCGTGTGCGTGTGCGTGTGCGTATACGTATACGTGTGCGTGTGCGTACGTGCATGTGTACGTACGTGTATCCATCACTCTCTGCCATTTTCTAACCTCGTGAAAGGTAAATCCCGATCTTGTTTGACTGTGTCTCTCTTTTCCGGTGTTTCCGTTCCCCTTCCGAGTCTGTCTTCACTGACCCGCTGAATCGAGCCGGAGCTAAGTTCATATCAGCAGGATTGGCTGAACTGATTCGGGTGTTATTGGATAAGTTGAATAGATATGTTAGGTGTATCTACTCTCTCTCTCTCTTTCTATGTCTGTTTTTTTTCTTTCTTTTCTTTTCTTTTAGTTTCTCTTTATATTTTTTCTTTCGTTCTTTCTATTTCTCTCACTCACTCACTCACTCTCTCTCTGTCTATCTATCTATCTATTTATCTATTTGTCTCTATGTATCTATATCTCTCTCTAGCTCTCCTTCTTAGAACAGAATGAAATCTTTTCTCTCTCTCTCTCTCTCTCTCTCTATCTATCTCTCTCTCTCTCTCTCTCTCTCTCTCTCTCTCTCTCTCTCTCTCTTTCTCCCTCCCTCTCCCTCTTTCCCTCTCTGCCCCCACACTCTTCCTCTCTCTATCTCTCTCTCCCCTCCCCCCCCTCTCTCTCTCTCTCTCTCTCTCTCTCTCTCTCTCTCTCTCTCTCTCTCTCTCTCCCACCCTCCCTCTCTTTCTCCCTCCCTCTCCTTCTTTCCCTCTCTGCCCCCACACTCTTCCTCTCTCTCTCTCCTTCTCTCTCTCCTTCCCTCTCTCTCTCTCTCTCTCTCTCTCTCTCCTTCCCTCCCTCTCTCTCCTCATTCCACCACTGATATACGGCGTTCCTATCGACCTCAATGAACAATCCCCCACCTCACTCCTCACGTAGATTCGGCGCCCTGTTTAAGTAAATACCGCCGCTTCTACCGCCTCGCCCCTTCTTTCCCTGCCCGCTGCGAGTCCTCCCTCCCCTGCCCCCTGCCCCTGCCAAGACGTTGGACCAAGAGGAAGACAGGAGAAGACGGGAGGAAGACGGGGAGGAAGAGTGCGTTCTGAGACCAGCTCCTCCGCGGCGGCCGTTTTCGTCCGCTCGCCCGCCATCTTGGTCTGCTCGCCTCGCCGCCGCCCACCGCGCCCTCCTCTTCCTCTTTCTTGTTTTTTTTTTCTCCTCTTTCTTTTCTTGGTCTTCTTGTTTTTTTCTCTTTCTACGTTCTTCTTTTGTTTTCGTTCGTCTTCTCTTTCTTCTCTTCTTTCGTTCTCGTTATTCTTTTCTCGTTATTCTTTCTCTTCCTCTTCTTGTTGCCCCTCCATTGCTTTTTTCTTTTTTTCTTTTTTGTTTTTTTCCTCTTCACCTGTTTCTATTTCATTTTCATTCTTCCTCCTCCTCCTGTTCTTACCCCTCCTCTTCCTTCTCCTCCTCTCTCTTATTCTACTTTATCCATTTCTTTTCACCTCTCTTTCTCTCCGTCGATTTTTCCTTTTCGACACTCTCATCGACCCATCCTTATTTGAATTAATCTATCAAAATTATCTGTCTGTCTGTCTGTCTGCTCCCTCTGTCTATCTGTCTGTCCCTCCGTCTGCCTGCTTGTCTATCTGTCTGTTTATTTGATTGCCTGTCTGTCTGTACCTTTCTCTGCTTGTCTGTCTATCTGTCTGTTTGTCTGTCTGTCTGTCCCTCTCTCTGTCTGTCTATCTGTCTGTCTGTCTGTCTGCCTGTATGTCTGTCTGTCTCTGTCTGTCTGTTATCTGTCTATCTTTCTGTCTATCTATCTGTCTCTCTATCTATCTGTCTGTCTATCTGTCTGTTTCTCTGCCTACCTGTCTACCTGTGTGTCAGTCTATTTGTCAATTTGTACCTACATCTATCTATATCAACTTTCTCTATACACATCTATACACTTTCTCTATACGCTTCAGCTGAAATACTAGACATCAATACCAGTTATATCTCAATACATCAATATGTACCTATATCCTTGTCTGTATAGGGAAGAGATACAGAAGGGGTGCTAGGTCTATATAACATTTTATAAAGGTGAAAGGTCAATAGGTCAGATTGCTTTAATATAATTTTCTTTTTATTAAATAGCCTGTGATTCTCTATAATATTCTTATGTAAGGGCGTTTATTCATATAACTTGTATATTGATTAATAAAAAAATAGAATATTGTCAATATAAGACCATTGTCTTTAGAGTGATGGCGATGTTTTGCAGAATGTGAAAATGCGATTATCATGCGATAGGATGCATGATTGTGACTAATATTATAATTTTGATGATGACAATAATTATAGAATTATAGTAATGCTGAGTATGATGAAGATGATATTGGTGTTGATAACAACAACTACAATATCAATAGTAATAACAATATTTTTATTGATAATAATAATTATCATAATTATCATTGTTATCATTATCATTCATGTCATTTTTGCTATTATTGTTATTGTCATTATTATCATCATAGGTTCAACTATCAATATCAATGATGACGCCATTGATAACATAAGCAATAACAGTGATAGTAATAATAATAATAATAATAATAATAGTAATAAAAATGATAATATCAATAATAATGATAATGACAGTAACAGCGATAATGATAATCCTTATCATTGGTATCATCATTATTGCCGTTATTATCACTTTTGTCATTGTAATTATCAATATCATAATGATTATTACCATTATGATTATCATTATTACTATCATTATCATCTTTACCATTATTGTTACTCTAATCATTAACATTGATATTATCATAATTACTATCGTTAGTATCATTATTATCAACACTGTTATAAACAACATTATATTTTTTTATCCCCATTATTATCATTATTATCACCATCACCATCATTATCATCCTTTCTAATATCATAATCATTACCATCAGTATCATTATCATTCACCATCATCATCATCATCACAATCACATAAAGATAT
>BOPN01000230.1:111735-121735 GCA_017312705.2 Penaeus japonicus
TGGCAACCAAAGGCGTTGGCAACCAAAAGCGATGGCAACCAAAGACGATGGCAACCAAAGGTGATGGCAACCAAAGGCGATGGCAACCACAGGCGATGGCAACCACAGGCGATGGCAACCAAAGGCGATGGCAACCAAAGGCGATGGCAACCACAGGCGATGGCAACCAAAGGCGATAGAGGTATACTTTGGCTAATGAAATCAGTCCCTGTTAATTGTCTCCCTCTCCAACACCGACACAGCGCCGACAAGATAACTGAACTGTTTACGATAACACTTGTGTGTATTACATTAGACAAATAACGCTAAACTAATATAGTGTGGGAAGTCAAGAGCGTTGGGTTGGTATCAACTCTTTCTGCAATTATGATATTGATGATAATGATGAGGAGGACGATTATTATTTTTTTATTAGTATCACTATTATTGTTATGATTGTTATTGTTGATGTCATTAGAATTACTAATATCATTATTATTATCATTACCACTATCATTGTTACTATTATTATCATCATTATTATTATTACCATCATTATTATTTTATTATCGTCATTACCAGTACCATTATTATTATAATCATCATTCTCATTGTCATTATCATCAATATCATTATTATTATGATCATTATTATAATAATTATTATCACTGTCATCATTATGAGTGTCAATATCATAATAATTAGTATAATCATCATTACCAAATAATAATTAGTATAATCATCATTACCAACAATCAAAATCCTTATCATCATTATAATCATGACTATTATCATCATTAATAATACCAAGGAGAACAGTATTATAGATATGAGTTTTATAATCATTATCCTTATCAAAATTATCCTCATCTGCCATAATCATTTTCACTGCTAGTACTAGTAGCAGCAGTGTGATAATCACAACAGAATTAAAACAAAGCTAATTTTAGAAACTTTTTAGCTTAATAAGTGTCAAGCAAACAAAAATTAAGAATGAGAACAGTGATACTAAGATTAACTTTAGCAATCTTAGTAATGATAATGATTATGAATTCTGGCAATGATATCAATAAAATAATGACAATGATGATGAAAACATGAGTGATGATACTAATGATATCAATAACGATAACAATGATAATGGTAGTTATCCGTTATCATTATTAGCTCATATGAATATCAACAATAGCAGTTATAATGATATTGATCATAATGATGATGGTAATCATAATGATAGTAAGATTAACAAAAATTATACTCCTGCCACTGCTATTATTGATTTTAAAAGTAATGATAATGATGATGATAATGATAATCAAAGTGATGATCATGATAACGATCATCATAAATTGATGATGATAACATTACCTACATATACAATAATAATAATGATAATAGTAGTGATAAGGATAATTATAATGGTAATAATAATGTTAGGATAATGGTAACAAATATGATACTAATAATTGTCATTACGTTATCTATATAAACACTGATATAGATAAGGAAAATGATAACGCTGATGATATTGGTAAAGCAATGATTATAATAGTGATATCAAAGGCATTAATAATGATAATGATTGAAACAATAATGCTAAAAACAAGATAGTAATGATAACAATAATGGTAATGATAATGATATGGATGATAGATAAAATAATGATGATAATTATTATAAAGCAATATTGATGATCATGACAGTAATGACGGAGGTGGTAACGATATTTAGTTTTAATTATGATTATGATTATGATGATGATGAAGAGGATGAAGAGGAGGAAGACAAAGAAGACGAGGAAGACGAGGAATAGGAGAAGAAGAAGGAGAAGGAGGAGGAGCAGGAGAAGGAGAAGAAGAAGGAGGAGGAGAAGAAGAAGAAGAATACGAAGAAGAAGAAAAGGAGTAGAAGAAGAAAAAAGAAGAAGAAAAAAAAATACGAAGAAGAAGGAGTCGACGATGAAGAAGAAGAAGAAGAAGGAAGAGGAGGAGGAAGATAGCCGTTATGATAATGATACTGACAAGGAAAAGAAAAACATTGAATGATTGGGAATAACAACAATAACCAACAATAAAATGATGACAAAAATAACCTCGGTGATACTGATTAAAGAATGATAACAAGAAGAAAATTATTATAATCGTGATATAATGATAAGGATGATAATGATAGAAAGATAATGATAATGATGAGGATGATATGATAACGCTAGCAAAACTGATACTAGTTAATGATGATAATATTGATAATAATAATAATATAAAAATGATAATGATTAGGATAACAACAATGATTATGATAATGATGATGATGAGGGGGAGGATAATGATATCAATAATAACATTGATAATGATGATATTAATGGGAATGATAGTAGTAATAACATTGAAAACGATGATGATGATAATGATGATAAAAATGATGATGATTAAAAGAAGAATGATAATAACCCTATTAATAATGGCAACCTTATCAATAATAATGATAATGATAGTGATGGTAATCATTATAATAGTATTGATAGTAATGATAATGATACTGGTAATGATTATATAAATGATGATGTAATAATAGCAGTAAAAAAATAATAATGGGAATAATGACAACAGTAATGATAAATATGATAATGATGATAAGTTTGATAGTGAAGTTGATAAAAACAATAATGATGATAGTAATGATAATGATAATAACAATAATAGTAATGATAATAATGATGATCTGATAATAATATCAATAATATTAATGGTGATAATAAAAATAATTATTATAATGATGATAATAACAATACCGGGGTTAATAATAATGATAATGATATTGATAACAGTAATAATAAAGATAATAATGGGTATAATAATCATTATGATATTAATGATAATTATGATAAAAACAATAGTAATAATGATGCGAACACTAATAACAATAACAATAATGATAATAATAATAATTATTATTATTGTTATTATTATATTAATAATGATAATGATTATAATAATAATAATAATGATATTAATAATAATAATTATAATAATAATAGTAATGATAAAAATGATAATAATAATAATTATTATAATAATAAGAATAATGGTATGATAATGATAACAAAAACAATAATAATAATGATAATAATCATGCTAATGCTAATCATAATAAGGATGATATTAACAATGATAATAATAACAATGATGATAACAATAATAGTGCTGGTGATAAAGATAATGATAATGATTATGCTGATAAGGGTAATGATAATGGTAATAATTGTGATGTTGATAATAATAAGAATAACGAAGATGAGGATAATAATCATGATGATAATGATAATGGAATAATAGTAATAACAACAATAATCATAATGACAATATTGGTAATAATGATAATTATAATAGACATAATAATGATAATGATAATAATAAAATTAATTATCATAATGATGATAATGACAACAAAAATAATATAATGATAATAATAATAATGACGATAACAGAAACACGAAAAAACTAATAGCAAAGAAGAATAACACCGATGATATTAATAACAGAGATAACATAAAACATTTTGAATAATAATCATCACCAGTTTCTTCATATAACCATAAAAGTCCCATAATTATAACCATAATAAAAATGTGGATTTCCCGATCACAGGATTCAAACTGATTATCGTTATTAAAGGATGACCATCAGATATTACTGATACTATGAATATTATTAATTTCAGTATTATTAATTATACCAAAAACAACAATAGCACGTATATAACTAATCGGAATAGTGATGATGATAATAGTAATAACGATAAAGGTTTTGATAATCTTAGAGCGAATGAAACGCTAATATAACCGTAACGGCGGTGATTCGATAATCGTAACAATCACAATTGGAATAATGTTCATTTCTGATCAAGAGTGAGGATTGCAATTAGAAAAAAAATAAATCTTTCCAGCAATGGCATTCACTTTTCGTATAAACAGTATCTCAAAGACACTATAATTCAAATAGGTGATAGGAATTCGATTGAAGGTTAGCGATAACTAAAGAAGATTTATCACTAACACCGCCAGTGGAAAATCAAACAACCCATTGCAATATTTATCATTACTTGCAATGTTTCTTGTCTCTAAGATGACTCAGCTACTTTTCCAGTTAATTTCCTTCATCACTGACATCAATACAAGGCGAACCACCGACCGCAGACGAACCAAAAAAGAAAAAAAAAAGGAATAATTCTCATCATTCTCAATACGTGTTTTTATTTCCTTCTATATATTCTTTTTTTAATCATTACAAACAGACTATCATGAAGAAAAGGACTATCATCATATCTCTTTCCCTTTCACTCGGCAATAACACCAAAACCACGGCCGCTGAGTCGGTACCGGGGAGTGACGCCCCCTTTCCGAAAACGCGTTCAGCGGCCGACGCCTGTGATCGTAGCGGTGTTCCTGCCGAGCGCGCCGGGGGTTGTTCTTCTGTTCTCTTTCGTTGTTCTTTTGCTCTTCTTCATTCTCCTCCTCCTCCTCCCTCTCCTCCCTCTCCTCCTCCTCCTCCTCCTGCGTCCCTGGCAACCAACACTCGTTATCACTCACTTACGAGAGCCGACGCGAGCGCAAATGACGATCTTTAGGCCTCGCGTGATAGCAATGATTCCGCGCGCGTCGCCGACCGCTAAACTCCGCAGTTTCCCCGATCGCCGCCGCTTGCTCTGTTGCAGATTCGAAGAGAACACGTTGCACATCAACATCACTCGTTATGTAAATCCTGAGGAGCTTAAATGAAGAGGGAAATCAGCGGGTAGGCCCACTACTCTCCCCTCTCCCCTCCCCTCTCCCCTCCCCTCCCCGCCGACCCTACGACCAGGGCTGAGAACCAACGGAGGTTTTCTGGGTTTTATTTATCTATTTAGAAGCGATTATTTTCATTCCGGGGGAAATATAATGAGGTTTCGCATGTGGCAACAGAAGGTTCTGACAAGGGTCTATTTTCTTTTCTTTTTTTCTGTTCTCTTTTTTCCCTTTGCTTTTCTTATTGTTATCTTTGTTTCCTCTTGTTGTTCGTCAGAAGAAATGGGAAGTGTGTAATGAAGGCAAAATGTTTATACAAATCTTAATTATTGATCGTTTTTTAACTTGCCAAATGTTATTAATTTCAGTTCATATGATTTCTATTCCACTGATCACTATCAATATATGTATATATATATAAATATATATATATATATATCTATATATATATATATATATATATATATATATATATATATATATATATATATATATATATATATATATATATATATACCAATATATATATATATATATATATATATATATATATATATATATATATATATATATATATATATATATATATATATATATATATATATATATATATATATATATATATATATATATATATATATATATATATATATATATATATATATATATATATATATATATATATATATATATATATATATATACACATAATATATATATATATATATATATATATATATATATATATATATATATATATATATATATATATATATATATATATATATATATATATATATATATATATATATATATATATATATATATATATATATATATATATATGTATATCTATTTATCTATCTATCTATATCTATCTAGCTATCTATATCAATATCTATCTATCTAACCATAATATACATGTATATATGTATATATGCAGACGTTACAATGAGCACAGGATTCTCAATTTCCTTGAATTTCCATAAATATGAATAATTTCCAGATTCAAACTAAATCATAATATTTGTTTGACGAGATCGACGCGTGTGATAAAGCCATTCCGTCTGCTTTTTGAAAATGAATTATCGGCCTAAAATCAGCCGAGAAATCGATAAGCTTTCGCAAATGAATGCAAATAAGTGGTCAACACTGCAACCTCCCCCCCACCTCCTCCCTCTCTTACCCCCCAACCCCCCCGCCGATGATGACAGCGCTTCGGTGATGACGGTGATGGTGATGACGAAGCTCCGTCAAAATGTTATAGATCAAAAATGAATAAACTCTATCGTCTATATTCATTGAGGTATTAATGAATCCATGGCTGTCCTTATATCTATCTATCACTGTGCCTGATTCATTCATTTGTCTTGTCAATCTGTGTTAGCTATTCATCTTGCTATTAATCTGTTTGATCTGGTTCATTTTTCCATGAGCCGGGTCTGTCTGTGTGTGTGTGTGTGTGTGTGTGTGTGTGTGTGTGTGTGTGTGTGTGTGTGTGTGTGTGTGTGTGTGTGTGTGTGTGTGTTCGTGTTCGTGTGTGTGTACTCTCGTTTGATGGCATTCATGTACGTCTCCGAGTAATTCTGGACACGTATATGCTGCGTCCTTAATCATCTCCTTGTGAAATCCTATCGGAAATTCATACTCTAACCTTTCCGCCCTCCGTCCGTCCGCCTGTGCAACTCTCCTGCAACCTCCGCATTGAACGCACCGCTCCGCCAAACCCTAAAGAAATAAGGGAATCCCATTGACAAAATAAAGCTAATGACCCCAACATAAAACGACTCAACAAAAACAAAAAAGTCAAGCTCTTACTCCCCTCTTCCTTTTCCCCGGGCGAGTAAACGGCACTTGACCCAGGCTGACCTAGTGTGAACCCCTTCCTCCTCCCCCTCCTCCTCCTCCTACTCTTCCTCCTCCTCCTCCTCCCCCCCACCGTGTCCCGAGCGAGGTGAGGCGTGCGCTGTTGCCTCGTGTAAATAAACAAGTACCGGTCATGCTGCTTCTCTCGTGTGCCGTGGTCGGAGGCTCCGAGCTTTCTCTCCCTCTCTCCGTCTCTCCTTTCTCTCTCTTTCTCTCTCTCGCTCGCTCCTTCCTCTCTTTCTCTTTATTCTCTCTGGCATCGTTTAAGTCGAGAGATAGCTGTATCATATGAATGTTTATTTATTTTTTCTTTTATATTTGGGGAAGAAATGTGGAATGTTTCTAGTTTGACCCAGCAGGTTTATTTTTTTTTAAGTTTATTTTCTTGTGTTCTGGTTTTGTTTATTTTATTTTACTTCTCTGTTGGTGAGAGTCATGAAGGGTCTTCTTATTTTTCTGGAAATATCTTTGATCTACTGGTGAGAAAGATTTAAGGTAAGAAATACTGACTAACAAGAAGAGATATTTTTTTTTTTTATAAATAAAACACCGAAAAAACGTGCACAGAATGTCACTACACGTATCACATCCACGCGTGCCAGATTATCTCGAGAGAGAGAAAAAAAAAATATCGTGGACACCTACCAGGTCAAAGAGGATACAATAAAAAAAAGTAATCATTTACAGTGAAACAACTATTTCAGAACATTGATAAAAAAGTCCGAGAGTTAAGAAAAAAATAGACATACAGTCTTCAACGACGATGACAAGAAAAAGGATCGAGTAGAATAATTCATAGAAAAAGACATGGTTCCATGAAATAACGCAACGAGAGTGGAGTAACATGCGAGAAAACGTGCCGGACTGACCTGGCAGCGAGGGTCGTGTGGCTCTGCCGGCGGCTTGACGCGCACTGAACCTCCCGCCATAAATAACAATATCACATCACAATGCGCATGGCCGGCCCGCCACCACGCGCGCTACCGCCACCAAGATGACTACGATAAATATCCTCTCCCCCTAATTTGGAACTGAAGACTTAATGAAAGTTCGAATGATATTAGACTCGGTATAGTAGCGACGACGGTTAAAAAATCCAAGTGGAGTTCGATAGTTAGTTTTTTTTTTTAGAAGCAGGAGATGGGAGCGAGGTTGGCGGAAGATGGCAGTGATGGGTGCCGTCCTCACTGGCACCTGGCGATCTTGGCGCTAACTGGCAGACGAGGACGCCAGCGGCACAAAGCTCTCAAGGAGCTCGTTGACAACCAGGGCTGGAATTATGGCTCACCTGTAATGACTAGTTTGGTAGGCATCGCTGCACTTATCTCGTGAATTACTTTTAGCCGCTGATGCTGATTGCAACCCGGCCGTTACCTTAATCTCTCCTTCCTGCAGCCTTTCCAGAAGGAGCTACAATCATCCTTGTTGAAGAATAAATAATGAAACTGCTAATGCAAGAGGGAGCGATTATTATAAATCATCTCGCAGAACCAACACTAACCATGAAGATTCGTAAACTTTTCTCCAGATATATGATTGTGGCCTTTAACCATGGCTGATGAATTGGCTCTCGGCGAATAAGGCTTTAGGAAGGGCGGTCGGGGTGGCGGTGTAGGAGACTGAAAGGAGGGGACGCGAGGAGGAGGAGGAGGAGGAGGAGGGGAAGGAGAAGTAGGGGGAGGAGGAGGAGGAGGAGAGGAGGGGGGGGGGAATAAGGAGGTGGAGGGAGGATAAAGAGGAGAAGGGGAGAGAGAGAGATAGAAGAAGAAGAAGAAAGAAGAGAGAGGTATTGAGAAAAAGAAAGAGGGGAGAGAAGGAAAAGGGGGAAAAGAAGAAGGAGGATGGACGGGATAGAAGAAGGAGGAGGAAGGAGGGAAAGAGAAGAGGGAGAGAGAGAGAGGGGGGGGGGGGAAGGGGGTTAAATCCCTAATGCAAATGAAGCCTTTTGAGCATTTGCGGATACAATTCCGGCGCTCCGAGTCATGCGATGTGCCAGTTCTTCTTGTCGGCGCTGACCGTCCGCGGCAGATATGCAAATGAGAGCAGACACACGCTGCACTAAATTGACAGCGTCTTGTATAATATTACTCAATCTATTCAATCCACGTTATCTCTCTCGCTGGCATCTCGTAATGACCTCTTCCTCCCTTCGGCTCTACTCGATTCCGAAATGGCGGATTTAGAGGAACTTAAGCGGGAAAAAAAATGTAGATGAAATGTTGGAACGACGCGATTCTTCCCTCCTCCTCCTCCTCCTCCTCCTCCTCCTCTCCTTCTCCCCCTCCTCTTCCTCCTTTTCCTCCCCCTCCTCCTCCTCCTTCTCCTTCTTCTCCTCCTCCTCCTCCTCCTCCTCCTCCTCCTCCTCTCCTCCTCTTCCTCCTTCTCCTCCTTCTCCTCCTCCTCCTCCTAACCTCCTTCCCTCCTTCCCCCCTTAACCCCATTAGCACCCCCCCTTCCTCCTCCTCCAACGTAGAATTTTGGCGAGTGATAACTATGAGCAACATTGCAATCTACTCTGCCATCGTATCTTACCTCCCTTCCAACACCTCTCAGCCGTTGCTAATGTCACACATCTACCCTTCCACCAACTGCTTCTAATTTCGTGGATATTGGTATTACTGCCAACATTTTTATTATCAATCTTGTTACCATCTTTTGCCTCCTACCAACACCTTTTGATAGATGTTACCAACGTCGACATTGCCACCAGTTTCCCCCCTCCCATTTACACGTGTTACCAACGCCGGTCCTGCCACCATCTTTTCCCTCCTTTTAATATCTCTCAGTTGTTACCAACAACTTCTCTTCCACCAGGTTTTCCTCCTTCCAACACCCCGTAGTTGTTACCAACGTCTCCCCTACCCCCACTTTTCTCTCCTTCCAACACGTATCATACGTTACCAACATCTCATCCACCATTTTGTTTCTTCTTCCAACACCTCTCAGTTGTTACCAAAGTCTCCCCAACCACCACCATTCTCTCCTTCCAACATATATCATATACTACCAACAACTTCCACCATCTTTTCATTCCTTCCAACACCTCTTAGCTCTTACCAACACCCACCATACCACCAAATCACCCCCCCCCCACATACACACACCTCTAACACCTCTTACCACTCACCCTACCACCATTATCTTCCACCTTCCAACACCTCTCCCCTCCTTCCAACGTCGCCAATGTTGGTACTACTGCCAACACTCTCTCAACCCCATCTCGCTCGCTAGACACTCCTCTCGCCTGACGAAAAGCGAAGGCAAAACTGTGCAACTTCATTCTCCGCCTGCAACATTAACTAAGTAGTTTCCTTTGTCGTCTTCACCGTGAGTGCAATATCTGGGATCAGTCGTTGTTAGTGTGTGAGTTTG
>BOPN01000230.1:134235-136735 GCA_017312705.2 Penaeus japonicus
ATATATATATATATATATATATATATATATATATATATATATATATGAATATGTATGTATGTATTTATATATAGGCGTATGTATTTTTTATGCATATACATGCATATATATATATATATATATATATATATATATATATATATATATATATATATATATATATTATATATATACATATATATATATATATATATATATATATATATATATATATATATATATATATATATATGTGTGTGTGTGTGTGTGTGTGTGTGTGTGTGTGTGTGTCTATGTGTCTGTTTATGTAAGTATACATATACATATACATATAAATCTGTGTGTGTGAGCGCGTATGTCTGTGTTAATGATAAAACTATTGCAATTGATAAAAAAAAAAAAAAAACTCGCAGAACAATTTAGCGGTGCAAATGCAGCAGAGCCATCCGGAGACACATTTTCTTCACCAGTTTGTCACGAGCTTTTAACACGAGAGAGCGAGAGTGATTTGCGACAAAGAAAGCAATATACAGAACACTCTCTACTTTGATATGCAAATTAAAAGAGCCGTTTTCTCCGAATGGCATTGTCACAAGAATAATTATAAGATTTTTATTTCGACTTAGCCAGGCGCAACTGTCATTACTTCCTCTAAATTGTTGAAGGTAAAGATGAGGGGACAGGGAGAGCGAGAGAGAGAGAAGGAGGAAGAGGGAGAGAGAGAGAGAGTAACGGAGTGAGAGATGGGGGAGGAAGGAGAAGGAGAGGGTAGGGGACGGAGGAAGGACGAGAGAGAGAAAGAGACTGAGACAGGAGGGGAGGGAGGAAGGGAGAGAGAGGAGAGAAGAGGAAAGAGGGAGGAAGCAGGGAGGAAGAGAGAGAGAGAGAGAGAGAGACAGAGTCAGAGACAGAGAAAGGGAGAGAGGAGAGAAGTGGAGAGAGAAGGGGGTTGGGAGATGGAAGAAGGGAGAGAAAGAGAGTGGGATGGAGAGGTTAAAAGAGGAGAGAAAGGGAGGATGGGGGATGGAGGAAAGGAGAGAGAGACAGATATAGACTTGGAGAGGAAGAGAGAGAAAGAGATGAAGAAAAAAAAATAGTATATGTACCCAAATATAAACGAGCGTAATTAATAATAAAAAAATATATGCACAAATGAAGACGAGAAAAACGCGAAAGAAAATAAAAACATAAAAGATAAAAAAAATACTATCATGAAAATAGTGAGAGAGAAAGGTTACCGTCCCCTCTTCCCCCCTTCCCCCTTTCAATATTTCCCCCTTACCTTCCTCTCCATTCCCTCCTTTCCTCTCCCTTCCTCCTCCTCTTTACCTTCCTCTCCATGCCCTCCTTTCCTCTCCCTTTCTCCTCCTCTTTACCTTCCTCTCCATGCCCTCCTTTCCTCTCCCTTCCTCCTCCCCTTTACCTTCCTCTCCATGCCCTCCTTTCCTCTCCCTTCCTCCTCCCCTTTACCTTCCTCTCCATGCCCTCCTTTCCTCTCCCTTCCTCCTCCCCTTTACCTTCCTCTCCATGCCCTCCTTCCTCGAACTTGATCTCTTCCCCTTACTCCCCCCTTCCTCTTTCCTCCTCATTCTATCTCTTCACCCTCCTCCTCCCCCCTTCCTCCGCTATGTCTCCCACGTCATCCTCCCTGTACCTCCTCCTTTATCTGTCCTCCCTCCTCTCAACCCTATCCTCCTCCTCTCTCCTTCTTCCTCCTCTACCCGTCCCCCTTACCTCCCCCTCCCCCCATCCCCTCCTCCTCTTACCTTCCTCTCACCCCCTCCCCTCCCTCGCGCTCCCCCTCCACCTCCCCTTACTCTCCCCTCCCCTCCCCTTTCTCTCCCCCTCCATCCCCTTACTCCTCCCTCCCCTCCCCTTTCTCTCCCCCTCCCCCCCTTACTCCTCCCTTCCCCCCCTTTCTCTCCCCCTCCATCCCCCCTTACTCATCCCCTCCACCGCCTTACTCCCCCTCCCCTCCCCTTTCTCTCCCCCTCCACCGCCTTACCCTCCCTTCCCCTCTTCTTCTCCCTCCATCCCCCCTTACTCTCCCTTCTTCCTTTTCTCTCCCTCCATCCCCTACTCTCCCCCTCCACCCCCCTTATTCTCCCCCTTACTCCTCCCTCCTCCCCCTCCACCTCCCCTACTCCTTCCCCCCCTTCCACCCCCCTCCCCTCCCCTTACTCCCCACCTTACTCTCTACCTCCTACCCCCTCTCTCTCCCCCTCCACCCCCATTACTCCCTCCCTCTCCATCCCCCCTCCACCCTTACTTCTCCCCCCTCTCCCCTTTCCCTGACTACAGGTTTATCGACTGTTTGAGCATTGACCCTTTCCCTTGGGACACAACATTCAATTTTAAACACAAACTCATGTCAGGTTTAAAGATTTAGGGGGAGCGGGCGCGCCTAAAGAAATAAATAAAAAAATAAAAGAAATAAGAACGTGAGAGAGGGAAATAGAGCGAGAGAGCGGGAGAAAGAGTAAGAGAGAGAGAGAGAGAATGAGAGGAAATGAGTAAGAGA
>BOPN01000230.1:149235-151735 GCA_017312705.2 Penaeus japonicus
TCTCTCTCTCTCTTTCTCTCTCTCTCTCTCTCTCTCTCTCTCTCTCTCTCTCTCTCTCTCTCTCTCATTCATTCACTCACTCACTCACTCACCGACTCATTCACCCACTCACTCACTCACTTACTCACCCACTCACCCACTCACCCACTCACTCACCCACCCACTCACCCACTCACTCACTCACTCATTCACTCACCCACCCAAATAAAAATAAGGATGTGGAAGAGAAAGTAAGATCCATTTTGATAATTTTATAATTCCATTTAGTGTGATATTGGATGAAGTGTTAATTTCTGACGATTTTTTATAAAGGAAATGCCAAGTAATGTGATGAAGAATAACGATATGCACGAAAATAAATGAAAAAAAAAACATCCCGTTCTGTGGAATCACAAACATTCAATAAAACTTTCTCTCAAAATACTATGTCCTTTGTTGTGCAAAATATCATGATGCTTGAAGCGGCCGTGATGACAATAATCCTGCATTGGTTGTTATGGGAACACTCATTTTCAGAAGATGATGAGGTTGAATGTACTCCAAGATGGTGTTTTCTTGGAAGTGTTGTCCGTTGCGCTTTTCGATGCTCTGCTTTTTTTTTTTTTTTTTTTTTTTTTTTTTTTTTTTTTTTTTTTTTTTTTTTTTTTTTTTTTTTTTTTTTTTTTTTGCTTCTATCTTGTTTTATTTTCGTTTTTATTTATTTTTGTTTTGTTTTATTTTCATTTTTAGTTTTATTCTTGTCTTGTTTTATTCTTATTTTTGTTTTTGTTTTTATTTCCATCTTGTTTTACGTTTGTTTTCGTTATTATTTATATTTATTTTAATTTTCCATCCTTCCTTTTTTCTCCGTTTTTTTTTTTTCTTTGTCTTTTATTTGATTTTTGTTGATCTAGACATTATTATAAGGTATACACTTCTTTTTTTCTCTCTCTCGTCCTTTCTTCAATAAAGAATATAAATTTGTTTATTCAGAGTTAGGTTCACGGTTCACTTATCCGAACTTTTACTTACTCGTACGTATAATCATGCAAGCGTTCAGTTATCCGAATGCACAATTATCTAAGCGTTCAATTATCCAAACGTTCAGGTAGCTCTCCGTAATGCTGGATAATCTGTAATTTCGTTAGCTGAACGTCTAAAATCCTCTCTCTTTCTCTCCCTTTCTCTTTCTCTCTCTCTCTCTCTCTCTCTCTCTCTCTCTCTCTCTCTCTCTCTCTCTCTCTCTCTCTCTCTCTCTCTCTCTCTCTCTCTCTCTCTCTCTGTCTCCCTTTCTCTCTCTCTTTTTGTCTCCCTTACTCTCTCTCTCTCTCTCTCTCTCTCTCTCTCTCTCTCTCTCTCTCTCTCTCTCTCTCTCTCTCTCTCTCTCTCTCTCTCTCTCTCTCTCTCTCTCTCTCTCTCTCTCTCTCTCTCTCTCTCTCTCTCTCTCTCTCTCTCTCTCTCTCTCTCTCTCTCTGCGGAATCGCGAGTGAAATTATTCCGGAAAATAATTCAAGAAATCCCGGTGCAAGATTGGGATGATATCACGAGCGTAAATAATTAATCGGAAACCGAACATTAAGCCATTGCCTTATTTCAACATTTTCTGCATTTCTTCAACGGGAAAGCTAGTTTGATATATAATGAAAACATGCAGCCAAAGCACATGTTGGGGCATTATATTTTTTTCATTCTTACAAATATTTTAAGCTCGTATGACGCCAAATCCTTATCACGAGATTAAGGAAATGTTACATACGATTTATATGAACTTAACAAAATAAATCAACGACTCTTAGACCATTCATAGATCTAAACTAATTTGGAGAAAGAAAAGAAAATAGAACAGAATTAACAACTCTATCTCAGACTTAAACTATCTTTATAACACGGAAATAAAATTCGAAAATAAACCAAAAGATCAAACTTTCGAGGAATGTGTAAACACGATCACCTTTGTCTATAGAGCATTAACTCCTCTTCCAAAGGGGATTCGGAAGAAAAACTTGAATGAAAAGTAAAAGAGAAGAGAAGGAAAACGCTCTGCTGAAAACAAGGTTAACTCAACTAAATGGAGATAAAAGTTGAAGGAAATATGAAATGAAAGATAGATTTTATATCTAATTTGTGTTAGTTCTCTTAGATTCTATTATCATCACTTAACTCTATTTTTTTTCCATTTCCATCCATATTCACTTGTTTATTCATCAAAGACTCTCCAGAACAGAAAGTAAAAATATCACATTATACAAATCAATCAGAAAAAAAAATCTACAGCGAGGACGTACATTAAAATGACAAATCCGGTGTTGAAAATTTCAAGAGAGAGAAAAAGGGCAAATAAAAAGAAGCTCTGTGCCATTGCTACATGTACAACATAACAACATATGTAAGCACTTTCTCTTACTCTCTCATATTCATACATATACGTACATACATTATATATATATATATATATATATACATATATATATATATATATATATATATATATATATATATATATATATATATATATATATAT
>BOPN01000230.1:154235-156735 GCA_017312705.2 Penaeus japonicus
TAAAATAAGTAACGACAGCTATATATGGTGTAAATTATATACATTTTTCTTTAGCGTCAATATCACGTTCACTTGAGATTATTCTTGGGGAGGGGGAACCATTAGGAGAAAAGGAAAAGCATGTATGACTAATGTCGAGGTCTAGGATATTGTATATCGTGGAGCATCATTTCCGTGTCTAACAGCATTTGTGGGAAATTTCAGAAAAATCTAAAATTAAACTTAGAGGGGTCAAGCCATATGTTATGAAGGAGGCAGTTAAGACTTGGGAAAACGAATGAAACTCTTTTAACTAAGGATATAACTATATCTCTTAAGCAATTACAACTGCCGGCATGTTGTGTGTAACGAGGTTAAAGAATTTACAAAATGAATATGTTACCCCAATATTATGAAGCATACAATTTATTCGTTTTCTTTTACGAAAACATATCGGGAACGTAGAAAATGAGTATCATTTCATAATTCAGGTATAACTACGTTATTTTAACGAGGTTTAACAGTTTTTTGCAAATAATTTCACTGATCTCAATAATGACAAGTTATATGATTAAATGTATTTTGAATCAAAATATTAAACTACCAATGAATCTCCATAGCCCACTTATGGCGTGGCTAAAGAACAGCTAAAGATACACTTCAGTAGAAAGTTTACCACAATGTACTCTTGTTTTCACCCCCACCATAAAAACAAGAAAAAAATCCAAATTATTCAAAACCCCTCCAGGGATATTATGTATCAATAAAGGGTAAATTGTACTGCATAATATTCATTAGAAATATCGTTATATCATGTGTATAAGTATTTGGCATTCTTCAAATTATGAATACACCCAAGTCCTTAAATGTCCTTTGGTATGAGGGACACATATTACTTAATTCCTTCAAAATACATCTATCTAACTTTAGAAGGGTGATCAAGGAGGCACATTTATAATCAAGTGGAAGACGTTCAGATACAAAAACACAAGTTACCATAAATACTCTAACCTTGAGTTTTTGGAAAATAACAATACGATCTTATACATAAGAATATAACCAGTGACGTGGAGCTACCAGTATTGCTTAAGCTAAGGTCACACTACGAAATAAAAAATAGATAAATAAAAAGTGTGGTTATATCTAGTTCAGTTAGTATGCACGAATCTTTACGTAGGTTTGATTTGTTTTACCGGGAAGCTTTTTGAACGATTGGGTGCGAGCGAGTAGTTTGAATTCCAACTCCCTGTCAGCTTGGAGTATGTTGTTATCCCACCATTGTAGTGAGATCAACTTACACATTTTTCCATGATTTTTTTATATTACTGTTTATTCTTATGTTTAGCGATCTTTTTGTATAACCTAAGTGCCCTAATTGTTGTGCAAGTGTCCTTACCAGTGTCATAGATTGTCAGTATCGTTTAATGTACTTTTTATGTGTGTGTGTGTGTGTGAGTGTGTGTGTGTGTGTGTGTGTGTGTGTGTGTGTGGCCGTGCCCTACCTCCCTCCTATGCCCCCTTCGGAATGTTCCTCCATGAGTGTTACTGTCTCGAGCAGACCAAGTAATGGATCAGGGCGCCAGTTTCGATCAAAAACTGGCCTAGATAACTACCGACACCTCGGAGTATCAGCAGGGGCAATCTTCAGAATTTCTTTCCTTTTAATTGGATTTTCTTTACTGCCTCTGATTCTTGTCCCTGTCCTGCACACAAAGTCACACTAATTACCTGATCGAGTAGTTCTCAACTGGCGCTCCGAATCGGCTTCTCAATACTCACACTCCGCAATAGTCTATTAGATATATCAGTTCAGCCATTATCCCCTTCGTTACAAAAATACAGGTAGACATCTTTAGTTGTCAAAGAGGACTTTTCTGAGAGCACGATCACCATTCCTATATGCTAATATAGGAAGTTTAATTTTGTCTATCATGTGCTAGACAGTGATTTGTGTAGCTATAGCACATGTAGGAGGATTTACGTGCTTTGGGGGCATCAATTTGATATTGTGGAATCATTAGAAAGTTCTTCACTGTACAGTAGATATAAATAGGAATGACATAAGAATGATGTATAGTATGAATGACGACCGAGGCGAAAGTTGCTAGTCATTTTTTTAAATAGAATTGGTGATGGTGAGGACAGGCATATCGCATTATGAATAGTATAATGATTGTATAGTGTACGAAATAGCCTTCTGAATGTCCATATTTGTAGTGAGTTGAGGTAAAGGAAGATATTCCATTTTGTGCTAACTGGTTATCTCTCTTTGTAGGCCAGGCAACGTTAAACTATAGACTTGTAATTGTCTTTATGTAGACAAACTACATAATGTTAATATCATAATCCTTTAGTTACTTTAGATGTTACATGTGTGTCATAAGAAAAGTAACTTGATTACTGATCTTTGATTATTATGATCTCTCACATATCTCTGATTTTTGTACTGTCATCTTTTATGTATTTTTTACGCATATGTAATAGAATGGTCTGTTATACAATGAAATATGACATGGTAGCT
>BOPN01000230.1:176735-214235 GCA_017312705.2 Penaeus japonicus
TTTTACTTGACATACAGAAAACTTTTTATACTTATTCACCAGCTGCATGGTAAGATTGCCAAATGTAAGATGGCATACAGCCAGGGTTGTCTGGAGTATATTCAAAGGTTGCTAATAATAGGTTATCTGAGGGATATGCAAGTGCAGGCTGAGAGATGTATAAGTTGTACTGTTAGTATGTAATGTTGATAACCTATCTTGTTAATGTTTTGTATTTGTTGTTTTACATTTATTGGAATGATTAACTAATTTTGCCTGTTATTAGCCCCTTAACCCATTCCCGACGGGGGATTTCTAGCCTAGAATGTCCAAATGCCGGGGCGTTCGAATTATTAGGCCTAAATTAATTGAATAGCTGGCACAATACTGTGCCGCCCGGCAACTGGGCTTTTGAATGCGCGGTACACATGCTGTACCACCCGTCCTGTGTGGGTTAACAACTAATGATGTGATATGTCAAGTGGTAGCAGTGTTTGCAGGCAACACACACTGGGTGATCATGTACATTGAGGGTGGCCATGGCTTGAGCAGGTGAATAGCCCAAGGTATTAGGCCTATGCATTTTGTCTTACCTTGGCAGAGCCAAACCACCTGGCATTATTGGGTTAAGTTCAGAGGAACCATACTGAAGTCTGGATTTTCAATTATTAGACTGATGCTTAACCCATTGGAGCCGGTTGAGGCGTTAGGTTTATGAGTTTGAAAATCCCAGTATTGCGACCGTACAAAGCTGGAACAGCCCCGGCGTGAATGGGTTTAAAAAAAAGACATATTGAGTATACATTTTTTTCTTGCCTGTTTTGTTATATATATATATATATATAATATTATATATAATGATATATGAGTGTGTATGAGTGTATGTTTGTGTCTGCGCGCATGTGTGTTTGTTTTTGTATGTGTAAGTGTGCATTTTCGAGCAAAATAAATTAATCCAAAACAATACTTTTTTTTTTTTTTATCAACTTAATTAACAGCATAATCAAACCTCCAGAAAATTAAACAAAATAACATCCTATATAAATTCCACGTTAAGTTAAAATTTGAGAAATTCGTTCACTGTGTACATCATATAGATTTTTTTTTCTCCTTCTCCCAAGACATTTAAGAGGTCGTTTAGAGGAAATCACCTTTGGGATGGGAAAATCTACATAATTCTCGGGAAAAGATCAAGCGTTAGATATACATATTTTTTGTGTGTGTTATCGTGAACTCACTCACTGCTAACAAAGAAATTTGAACTCTATTCCCTTAATATGATATTTATGATTATGCATGTCTACATACATACATACATACATATATGCATATTTATATATACATATCTACAACATAGTATACAAACATCACAAATCCTTCTGGCTGACCCAGCACACTGATGAGAGACTCACTAAAGTTTTACTTGACACACCAGAAAACTTTTTATACTTATTCACAGCTGCATGGTAAGATTGCCAAATGTAAGATGGCATACAGCCAGGGTTGTCTGGAGTATATTCAAAGGTTGCTAATAATAGGTTATCTGAGGGATATGCAAGTGCAGGCTGAGAGATGTATAAGTTGTACTGTTAGTATGTAATGTTGATAACCTATCTTGTTAATGTTTTGTATTTGTTGTTTTACATTTATTGGAATGATTAACTAATTTTTGCTGTTATTAGCCCCTTAACCCATTCCCGGCAAGGGATTTCTAGCCTAGAATGTCCAAATGCCGGGCGTTCGAATTATTAGGCCTAAATTAATTGAATAGCTGGCACAATACTGTGCCGCCCGGCAACTGGGCTTTTGAATGCGCGTACATATATGCCACCGTCCTGTGTGGGTTAACAACTAATGATGTGATATGTCAAGTGGTAGCAGTGTTTGCAGGCAACACACACTGGGTGATCATGTACATTGAGGGTGGCCGCAGCCCGGGCAGGTGAATGGCCCAAGGTATTGAAGCTATGCATTTTGTCTTGTAGGCCAAAACCTGGCATTATTGGGTTAAGTTCAGAGGAACCATACTGAAGTCTGGATTTTCAATTATTAGACTGATGCTTAACCCATTGGAGCCGGTTGAGGCGTTAGGTTTATGAGTTGAAAATCCCGGTATTACTTTGACCGTACAGCTGGAACAGCCCAGCGTAGATGGGTTTAAAAAAAGACATATTGAGTATACATTTTCTTGCCTGTTTTGTTATATATATATATATATATAATATTATATATAATATATATAATATTATATATAATGTATATGATATAATAAAATATAATAAATATAATATATGATATATAATATATGAAATATGATATAATATATATAATGTATATTATATATAATATATATATATATATATATATATATATATATAATATAATGTATATGATATATATATAATATATATAATATGATATATAATATATAATGTATGCAATATGATATATGATATATATAATATATTATATTATATTATATTATATGATATAATATAATATATATAATATATTATATAATATAATATAATATAATATATATGATATAATGTATATAATATGATATATATAATATAATATAATATAAATATATATATGTATATATATAGCTTTAATCACATATTATTTCCTGAAATGGGAAAAAAAATTGTCTGTTTGTTATATTCCCAAATCTATGAATTTTTATAATTTTTTGTCCTCCATTTATTGAATCTAAAGAAAACACAAGTGTCTAAAATTGAAGTTTTTCTTTTTTACAGTGCTGCTGCCAATGCGGCAGCAGCTTATCAAACTGGACAGACCGGCTACCCAGTCGGTCACACTCCCACTGGTACATACACCACCCAGCGTGCAGCAGGGTCAACCTATGACACTGGGTATCAGACTGCTGCTGCTGCGGCTGCGGCAACTCACTCCACAGCGGCAGGCACCTACCCAAGTGGTGCCGCCTCAACCACTTATGACTATGGTTATGGCCGAACCACTCAGACGGCAGCTGCTGCTGCTGCTGCAGCCTATGATTCTACCAAGACTTACTACGCACAACCATCAACAGCAACAGCTTACACTGCTGCCGACACACATTACCAAAGTAAGACAATAACACATTCTGTCTTTAAAATAGTTTAATGTATATTGACATTGAATATATACTTATGTACCTGTGTTGACTTATTGGTTGTATATATTTGTATATATGGAAATATACTAAATTATAAATCTTGCATAAAGTATCATGGTCACTGTCTGTTCTTATATATATTTATAAGTATATAAATGTATATATGATGATATTTGAATATATAAACATGTATGAATGCTTGAGTACATATTGTATATGAATGTATAAATATACAAATATACACATGTACACCTAAAACCTTTAAATTCATGATATTTTATGTAAGACAATCAAATTTCTAAAACTTTATAGCACCACTTATGCAAAGTTCTATACATAATGCGGGGGAAAAAAGTAATATCCCAAATACCTATTAGTATTATTCAATTTGAATTTTGAGCTTGCTCTCTATATGTTGTAATGATTATGTAAGAGTGCAGTAGAAACTGATTACTTAGTCACACACAGTCCACTTCTGGTGCTATAAAGTATTTGAAATGTTTTGATTGAAATATAAATTAGGTTTAAAAAGAATTTGTCCAAAAAGGGTGGGATCATGAAAGACCTTAGATGTTTTGTCTGCAGACAAAGCTGCTTATACCAATACCAGTGCGTATACAACTACTTCGCGGCAAACTACCCCTGTGGCTACCCCTAAGACAAGCTATGCTGGAGCATATCCTGGAGCTGCAGCAGCTGCTGCCACAGCCACCTACAACACTTCTGCATATGCAGCACAAACTACTACCACCAATAAAGGTGACTTTTATGATTTAGTAGGTATGGCATGTATTAAAGCTTTTTTTTTTTTCCCCTTTTTAACTCCATGGCTCTCCACACATCTCACACAAGTGGTTGTTGGTCCTTCCTTTTGTTTGTTTTGCAGTGTATAGAGAAGTCTTTAGCTATTGATTGATTTTTATATATATATATATATATATATATATATATATATATATATATATATATATATATATATATTACATATTTGCTTCTGTATGAAGAAAAAAAGGAGGATGTAGTCAATTCTCTGAATTTTTAGATATCTAGACTAGAAGTGCATGGTTAAAAGGGTAGAAAAGCATATAATTTTAGTATAATTGCAGTCACGCACACCCTCAAGCACATGCAAATGCACATGGTAATGCGCGTGTGTGCATGCGCGCGCACACACACACACACACACACACACACACACACACACACACACACACACACACACACACACACACACACACACACACACACACACACAAATTAATAATATCAAATTTTGAACTACAAAGGTGATATAAGAAAATAAATGAGATTTTGAAACCAATTGTATACTAAGTCGTTGCACCTACAGTCCATATTTATAGGAAGATTTACATATTTATCTCAATATATTTATATATTTTTACTTTGTTTTCTATTTAAATCTGCTAAAGTTGTTCAAAAAATTATTAAGTGAGGAATGATCATCTCTTTCATACATCCTTTTTCAGTTATTGACTGTTTGCACTTCAAAGCTTTATTAGAAGCCTTGAAAGGCCACAGTAGTTTGATTGATACTTTTTCCAAGATTGTCTGACACCACATAAGAAATGACATCGGAATATGAAGGCTATTTGTAATCATTTGTCGCCTTCTAAGAATCTAGAGATGTGGTCCAGTTGTTATTCCTTTTATTTAGGAAAGTAAGATATTGTACTTGTGGAATAGTGATTACCAATACATAATACATGAATATGAATATACACTTATATTCACACACACACACACACACATATATATATATATATATATATATATATATATATATATATATATATATATATATATATATATATATATAATGTAGATAAGCATGCTTGTGCATGCAGACATACATGTGTTCACACACACACTGAATATGTATGAGTGTGTGTTTGTGTGTGCGTGCGTGTTAAAATGCTTTTATGTGGACATTTATTAAGTTATTGATTTTTACTTGATGAAAACTAGCTTTTTTTTATTCACTTTGTCTACTTAGTGTTGTTCCTAGTTATTATGTTGTCCCAAACCCCACCACTGGAGAACTATTTCTTCCTTCCTGCTATAACCTGAGACACTTCGAAATAACTCCTGACTTTTCAAAGGTTCATTTTGCTAATTTGAATTAACAATTTAGTATTGGATTAAGATATCTCCTTGCCTTTTTGTTTGTGAGGAGCAATTTTCTTGGTAATTCATTTATTTATACATCTATTTTTGTGTGCGCTTTACTTACACAACAAGCATTGTTATACTTTTTCAATTTGTTTGGCTTCTTAATTAATTTTAGTCCCAATTTCAGTTGACTTACAAGGTTTCTGTCATTACTATCAGCATTATTTATTTGTTTAAGTACACTCCCTCCCCCATGATTTCCGAAGTGTGTCTAGACACAGCACATGTTCCTCTCGCTCTCTTTCTCTCTCTTTCTCTCTTCATATCCCTCTCTTTTTCTCTCTGCAACAGAACTTGAATATCCTTCCATACTGTTGTCAGTGTGAGAGCCCCCCCCTCCAAGTTCTCTAGCGTCAGTCCTGATACCTTATTCCCAGCTTCCCAGACACCACTGAAATACCTTTTCAGGAGTCCTCGGAATTATTTGCTCAGTTCCAGAAAGATATTACTATTATTTATTTATTTTTATTTTTTTTTTTCTCATGACTAAAAGCAAAGTGTATAATGCATGTCGATAGGGAACTTTATTATCCAAAAGTGTTGTAGTAGTGTAAGTTGCGTCGTTGATAGCCTGATCAGCTGTTCCAAGTTGAGGTTAGGCGTGGTGGAATCACTTTGAAACCTGAAGCCCAGAGAGAGAGTCTCGTCACTCGTCGTGAATTGAACAGAATAGAGGAATTCCAGTTCAAGTTTGTTACTCTAGAAATGATTTTTTATTTTATTCTGTAGATTGTTTATATATATATATACACATATAAAAAGAAGAGGTTTCATTAAAGAAGCAGGGTGTATGTAGTTAACTTTCATTCTCTCTCCTGTAACAAAAATAATGATAAAAAAGAAATATTGGAATTATTCAATGGATTTTAGTGTATTTGATGGAATTATTACACCTCTGACAAGACGCCTCGATCCTTGGTTCAAATAGTAAACAGCAGATGTCCCGGGCCTCGCTTCGTCGTCGCAATGACCTACGTACCGGATGGCCATGACCTACGTACCCGAGGGTCTTACGAAGGTACTAGATTTTTCATTTAGTATCTACTACTCGTTAGATGTAAAGATAGGTTCACAGAGATCATTGCATTATATAATTTTTTTATTTTTTATTTTTTTATTTTGTCTCATTTTAGGTACGAAAGTTTGTACAGTAACTTGACGTGGCTAGGTTTTATGCCCTTTGAAACCTTCAGGAGGACTTTGATGAGATAGTTCAATCAAAATTATTTGTAATGAGTGGATATCGTATGGTTATTATACTTAAGGTACATGAAGGTTAGATACGAAATTTAGGAAAGAGAACTTGTGCTTTTGGTGATAATGATTAGGGTTGAAGAGCATATAAGAACTTATTTCATTATGTTCCATTTATATCATTTTTTTCTTTTTCTTTGCTTATTTTATAGAATAAAAAGAATGGGAGAAGTGAGTCTTCATCAAAAGGAGTAGTAGGTCAGAGACAGCAAAAGTAAATGAATGAATATGAGTAGAAATGCTCATAACCTAGTCAGTGTATTCACAAATTCTGATAAATTCCGAGGCTTCCTTGCACTTTTTTTTTTTCCATACATGGCATAGAAGTATCCATCCCCACCCCTAGTATAGTGACAATCATAGGCTATAAGACCTCATTCTGCATTTGATAACTAACTCTCTTGGTTTCTTTTTATTTCACCTTTCCCTCCATTCAACCTTTTAAAAGCACAACTCATTGCCCTTCATCAGATAGTAGCTATTTTTTTTTTTCCCCCCTTTCTCTATCTCCCTCTCTCTCTCTCTCACTCCTTGCCACTTTGAGATCTCTTTTATCATGACAGCCTCTGCCACCAAGAACACACTCCTCTGTACATCCTCTTCTACTCTGAGCCCTCTGCTGCTGTAAGTTTAATCTGTCTGTATCTTTCTCATGGGATCCTCGTTTCTCCTTTTGGTATGTACTCATACATTTTCCTGAACAGTATAAAAAAGACAAAGGAAAGACATTTACAGATTATACACAACCTTATTACAAACTATATATACACACACACATTAGTTTTCAGTCTTTCTATTTGTTTCTTTAAAAAGTTAAAGTTAAATTGAAGATGTGTGTGTGCAGAACCATTGCTGTGTGCCCTGCGGCCCTTTAAACTCTCCTTCCATACCCATTGTGCAAGCTTTCATCTTTCATGCTATTTCCCTCAAAACATCACATTGTGTCACTACTCAGTTCTATTTTGTCTACCAAGGAAAGGCAAATATGTTGGCAATTTCAAAGATTAGGAGCTAGTCTGTGTTAAATATGCTGAATTTGTATGCTAAGGTAGAAAATCATGGCATCTTGGCTAAGGATTTATCTTTAAATTTATAGAAACTGTGTACCTCTTTTGATTACGGAAGTACACTATTTATAAGGAACCTGGATAAATGATTCAGATAGTAATGATTTACAAAACATAAACATAAACGCATAGCTAAAGCTTATTATTAGATTGACTGCAGTTTGGCCTGAAAGATTTGTTTTCATACAAGTTTTTCTGTGAAGAATGATTGCCTTTGCTAATATGACTAGTGAAAGTGCATTTTCCAAGTGGCAGTACAGTACTCAAAGTCCCTTTCCGGCTAATGCTCTCATAACTTTCAGCATGTACCATAACCGCACAAGGCAAATATATGACCTGAGACAAGAGCATAGAATTTAGACCTATTTTAAGTTATCTCACTAGTTTACTATATTATTTTTGTAAATTATGTATGAAATAGATTATATTTTTTTCAAGAACTAATATATTTTTTCTGCTTAAAAAATATATATATATATTTCCCTCAATTGTTTTTTTTCTTGGTTATTTTTGAAGTTAATTTTGAAGATAGACACATGGTCTACACAGACATGGAAAGGTAGTATAAGTAGGAAATGCTTACAATTCAGAACTGTTAGGGTTGAACCGTAGTATACAAACTGTAATATTTAATGTCATCAACATTATTTCAGCTGCCACACTATACATGCAGCAGACTACACAGCCTGCTGCTGCAGCTGCTGCTGTTAAGCCAGCTGCCAACACTTGGCAAACTTTCAAGAAGGCCAGTACAGTACCGGGCAAGACCCAGAAGCCCAAGGCACCCCCCAAACCTCAGCAACTGCATTACTGTGATGTTTGTAAAATAAGTTGTGCTGGACCTCAGACCTACAGGGAGCACTTAGAGGGTCAAAAGCACAAGAAGAAAGAGGCGGCAGCCAAGGCAGGGCCCACGCCCTCGCGCCACGGAGCGTCCCTCCGCTGCGAACTTTGTGATGTCACTTGCACAGGGGCTGATGCCTATGCTGCTCATATTCGTGGTGCTAAGCATCAAAAGGTAAGAGTATACCTCCGAGTGATTGTGGTGACACTTGGTTTTACAGTGTAGTGTTAGGATTTGTAGAAGTGGGGTTGTTGCTAATGTTTTTTTGATTTGCACTCCAGGTTGTGAAATTACACCAGAAGTTGGGGAAACCTATTCCCTCAACTGATCCAGTTGTGGTTGGAGGTACCACCAAAACTTCAACCACCACAGCTGGCTCAACAGTAGGTGCCAAGACAACAACTAGTGGTGGCACTGCATCTACCACTGGTGTTCTCACAACTGCAGATGGGAAGAAGGATGATCTCAAGGATGACTTACTTGATCTGAAGGAGAAGGATGTAGAACCTGTTGGTCAGGAATATATTGAAGAAATTAAGAATGAGGAAGGTGAGTTAATGCAATACGAATGTAAACAGAAATGAATAATGATTTTACAGTAAAAGGGATATAAAGCTTTGCCAAAACTTTAATAACATGGATATATTTCTTGCAGGTAAAGTGATCAGCTTTAACTGTAAGCTTTGTGAATGCCGATTTAATGACCCCAACGCCAAAGAGATGCACATGAAAGGTCGCCGACATAGATTGCAGTACAAGAAGAAGGTTAATCCTGAGCTAGTTGTAGAGGTAAAACCATCATTACGTCAACGCAAACTACAAGAAGAGAAACTTCGGCGACAGCAGGTGAGCATGTCCTCCTGATCATTTTATGAAAAGTCTTAACTGATGAGCCCATTACTTATTGTATACTTGATGAATGCATAGATATCAAAGCCCTCTAGTTCTCCTTTTGCCTGGAAATGCACTTCTGAATTATTTCTCTTTTGTATGGGCTGTCTAAGCCTTGTCAGTGGGCTGTTTTTAAAGTATTCTGTAATTTAAGTATTTACCAGAGATGATAGAAATCGAGCTGTTTTGAAAATGTTTTCAAGTCATTAAACAGTTGCTCATGTTACTGCATTGCCTTTGTAGTTAGTGGATACATAGCATGAAACATTTTTTAAAATATATTTTAAACATTTGTATGATGTAGTTTTGGGATTGTTGTAATAGAAAAGCACAAATATTTTTACTTTAGGTTATTAGTCATTTTTGTCAATAGTTTTGAATTTTTAAGTGGTAAATTTGAATTTGCTTTTGTTATCTTGTATATGGCTGAATTGTAATTTGTAATGTGGATGCTCTTTCATTCTAATTTTTTTGATTTTAGGGGAGCATGAGTAGGATAATGATGATCATATCATTCTCTAGATAATATAAATTTTCTCAAAAGTTAAAAGGCTGTTCTCAATGTTGCATGAAATGTATCATGTTCCACGTTCCTTTTTTGGCAGTATTGTTGTCTTTTCTTTTGTTGAACTCTGAAGTGAGGTATTTCTTACTGGGCATCCTTTGATTTTTATCACCTTTGGGTTTTGTTTATTTTTTTCTTTTTTCTTTGTGAGCATGATACTGTGCTTTATTAAGTTAAGTGTAAGCGTTGCTTGTAAATAGCCTGGTTCACACCAGCTGCGCGAGGAGATGTGGAGGCGTCGTGAGGAAGAAAGACTACTGGAAGAGGAGGAGAGATGGTACTGGGAGGAGAGGAGGAGATACGAAGAGGAGTGCGAGTACTTGGATTGGTGCCGCAGGTATCCCCGTGGCCCCCCTGGCCCCCCACCCATGATGCCCCCTGGCATGCCCAGACCTCCTTTCATGCCTGGGATGCCTCCCATGATGGTAAGAAGACCCTTTTTAATTATGTTTGCAATGAATATGAACTGAATCTAATTTTGTATATATGGAAGAGTTGTGAACCTCTTTTTTACCTTTGCATTAACGAGTGGTCTCTCCCTGCAGCCTATGCGTAGACCTGACTCAAGTGATGATAGGCATGTATTGGCCAAGCACGCAGATATATACCCTAAAGAGGAAGAACTAGGGGCTATTCAGAAGATTGTATCTAATACAGAAAAGGCTTTGAAAATGGTGTCAGATTACCTAGCAGAGGTAGATGCACCAAAAGAGCAACAGGTTAAGCCAAAGGTAAAGAAAGAGAAGGAAAAGGAGGAAGAAGCAAAGGAAGGAGAAGACAAGAAAGATGGGTAAGTCTGTTGAAGATAGAACTTCACATGTGACTGTGGCCTAGGCTATTTGCATGTTTCTGAATTGGTTATTATGTTCCCCCATATTGTTGAATGATACAGATAGAAATAGCAGGAAAGAAAATTCATCCAATTACCTAATTAAAACAGGGAGAAGAAGGAGGATGGTCCACCCCGTATGCTGAAGGGCGTAATGAGAGTAGGTATTCTGGCAAAAGGTCTACTACTCCGGGGTGATACAAGTGTGCAGCTAGTGGTGCTCTGTGGAGACAAGCCCACGCGGACTCTTTTGGACAGAGTGGCCGATAATCTCCCTAAACAATTAGCGGTAAGTTTTGTCATATTCTGAGGGAGCATTTTTAAAGGTGGGGAAAGAGTGTAGATGTTCTTTGTATATATGAATATATTTCGATATGTGGTCTGTTCTATCATTCATTACCACCCCCTGCTCCCCTCTTCTTCTCTTACTTTTTTTCTTTTTATAGTTGAAAGGTGGTGTAGCCTTCCCATAATTTCAATTTGATTATGTTAAAATTATTATTATTGCCATGTTATTGTTAGAAAAAGAGTAAAAATGCGCATTTTATTTTTGAAAATTCTGTCTCATGTAAGGTAACAAATGCCACAAATTGTTTCATTTCCAATACTAATATACTTTGGGTTCTGCAGATATATTTTGTAATTAGAGAACTTAAAAATGATTTCAGTAATTAACTCGCAAAAACAAGGATTTATTTAAGACAGCTAATGTAAGGGGTTGATGTGTAACTTAAATTTTGTCAGTTGTTTGATATTTTGCTTTAATTTCTTTTCTTGTCTCTTCAATTTTATTTGCAATTTATGTGACTGATAATGAGAGATTATGCATATGTAGGGTGTTTATACTTATAAAAAATTTATTGAGAAAAAAGACTAAGCCCTTGCTGGTGTGTACCTCAGGTTGTGGCACCGGAAGACAAATACGACATCCAAAGAGTAGTCGAAGAAGCAGCTTTGGTAGTCCAAAATATCGGCGACCAGCGGATCTCAGTTAACGTGACGCTTACGTCTCCAATCATGCGGGAACAGCTGCTACATGAAGGAGGTAACACAGACAGGCTTTACTGCAGCCTGGTTGTCTACAGTGACAGGTTAAGAAGAAAGTCTTTCATATGGATTGAGTTTATTACTCTGTATCTTGATGAGTTTCTTAAAGAGCCAGTTATTATTATTATTTTTTTTATCTCCTTTTATTTTATCTCTGATTCAGAAGTTTATTATTTTTTATTATTATTGTTGTTGTTGTTATTGATATTGATATTGTCAGTCTTTATAATTTGTGTCACTCCTCTTTCCAATTTTATTTGTCAGTTTCCCTTTTTCCTGTCCTCTCATTCAGCTTGACAGAATATAACTCATTATTCATTGAAAGACTTGTCTAACCAGGGGAAGTCAAGGTTTTCATCACATGTTACTAAAGATTGTAAATTTCACAATGCATTTTATGCAGGTCTCATTTTGTGATGAAAATGCTGCAAAGACTGGCCTCTTTATACTGCTTAACATAGAGACCAGGGGACACAGTGAAAGCAACATTCTGGTAAGACACCTTAGCGGGCCCTGTTTTGTGACCAAAGTGTGGGAGATCAAGTTTTTTTGTAAATCAACCATTGCTGGCCCCTGGTTCACTAAATGATAACTTTCCCCTCTCTGTCTTGATGGTCATTGTCAGAGAATATGAAGAAAAGGGCCACATAAAGAGACACTGGACAAGAGAATTACTTTTCTAAAAAGTTCCTTTACAGCCAGTTTTGAACTCATTCTAAACTGTGCCATACTTTTCAGTTAAGTCTGTGCCTTGAGACCAGGCATGAACATTGTGGCTCTCTTGTACTGCAGAGGGGAAGAGTTGCCCATTGGCCACACCTGACCCAATCTCCACCACCCCTGGGAACACAGATTTAGTGCAGTCTTAGCTGGCATAACTTAATTTAAAAATGCAATGAATGATAAATTTCTAATAACAGAATATGAATGATAAAATATGTATATATATATATTTCTTTCTTTTTTATTTATTTTTGCTTTATTATTTTTTTTTGTGGCTCTGTTATTAAAACAAGAGCATGATGTTAGTCTTTTGCCAATTTTTACCATGGTATTTGGCTGCTCTGATGTCTATATGTGCAGGCAGAGGTGGTGGGTGGTGGGAGGACGCTGGCGGGTGGGTGGGTGTGGCGCGGGTGTGTGACGGAAGCTGTGTTGTTGTATTTTAGACTCCCAGGTGACCGCCGCCAAGGATCCTCCAGATGTGCTCGACAAGCAGAAATGTCTGGACGCTCTTGCCGCCCTCAGACATGCCAAGTGGTTCCAGGTTTGCAACCCGTTCATCTGAGGGTAAAGCCAGGCCAGGCTGTTCCTTCTGTCTCTTGAGAGCAGGAAGGAGCAGGCAGGTCTAGGCTCCCCTCACACTTTTCAGCCTTATGGTAATGTGTGGGTGGGTAGGGTTAGGGACATTGGTAGGTCAGAGTTAGGTCATGGAGGGTTCTTGCCATTACTGCCCAACCTTGACTAGCTCCCACCTGTTCTGTTTTGCACATTTTGTGAATCAGCATGGATGGAAACCTAGCAAGGTTACACTTAATAGTAAATTCATGTGGTGAGTACTTTTGTGCGCACATTATTTATATAATTGATTCACACCTTGCTGTGTTTACCATTGTCATGCTGATTTTCAGAGTGAAATTTGCGTACACAGCTGTCAGCTCGTAGGGCTTGGACAGTGATGGAAAGAACCTGTACTTCATTCATCTCATGAATGATTTTATTTGATTTTGTTCATTCTTTAAAGTTCATGATCAGTTTTCTCAGTTAGGAAAAAAAAAAAGATAATATATAATGGTTGCCCCTAATATGCTCCCTGAGTGTGGTGTGAGTGCAGTGAGGTAGTAAAGGTGGCTTAATTTGCCCTCTGTCTCCACGGAGGCAGCTCGGCAGCTCTCCCCTTCCTCTGTCCCCTCCCAACATTTACCATCAGCCATTCTTACAGCTACCTCACAGCAGTGCCCTCAACCCACTCATGGAGGTGTCCCATTGTGAGCTTAGCCTGCGAGAAAAAGCATGAGGCTGGAAAGTACAGAAGGACTCTGCTTCGTTATGGAAAGGGGCTGTACTTAGTTCCAGTAATGGTGTGTCTTGCGCCTAGTAGATTTTGCTCTCAGTATAACAGCAGTGGAGCCTTTATTTTGTGCAGAGTTTCCAAGCAGAGTTCATACAAGAACCTGGTTCAACATAACATTAAGGCTACTGGAAGATTGTAGATATATTTGATTTTGTGCTGGCTGTTGTGGGTGCATGGAATGGAAGGAGTCTACAATGTCACTGTTCTGTTTCATATCTATGCACTTGTTCAGTACAAGATGGGCAAACTTCACTCATAATTATTTTGGAATTTGCACATATTTTAGGACCAATTTCATATAAGAAGTTCAAAGTCAGTCATTTTGTTTGTGTAAGAATAACAGAGAAAAAAATGTAGTGTATCAGTACATAGATTCATAGTTTGATTTGACATTTGCCAAATAATGTTTGTGAATATTTAGTGTACTTGTGCATTTTGCATTAAGTAATTTATTGCTGCCCATCTTGGACCAACCAGCACTGATTGTTTAGACGTGCATACTGATAAATGTGCCACTTCTTCAGGCTAGAGCAAATGGGCTTCAGAGCTGTGTAATGGTGATCAGAATTCTGCGAGACTTGTGTCAGCGGGTGCCAACATGGGGACCATTGAACAGTTGGGTGAGTTTCGCTTATCACGTTTTACTAGGACTGTGGACATCCTGCATGTTGATCTTTTACCTTTTTTCTTTTCTTTTTCTTTTTAGCTGATTCCTCCTCTTCTCTATTTGAGAAATTCAGTATTGCACAGGTTATCCAGATATCCAGCATCCTTCCCCATTCTTAATTCTGGGGTACCTCCCATTTTACTCTTTGCATTTTCATCTCTACATGTAATTTTGACAATCTATTCTTAAGAGTTTCCTTCTTTCTTTCTTTCTTTCTTTTACAACTTCCTTATTATTTTGCCTTATTTATATTGTTCCTTTTCTATGTTTGTTTTTAACGTAATGTGTCCATTATTATACATAACTTAAAGGTTAATGCTATCTGCATAACTAGAAATAACTAGTGTAATTATATTGTTTACTGTCAATTTGTACATAGTATCCATGTTGATAAGTAGACTTTTATTTATTTATGAATTCTTCATCATTACCTATTTTAACACGTACTTCCTCACAGCAGGCCATGGAACTAATGTGTGAAAAGGTAATTGCCTCCGCTGGGCAGCATTTGAGTCCTGGAGACGCTCTCCGAAGGGTATTCGAGGCCCTGGCATCCGGACTGCTCTTACCAGGGTCTCCTGGGCTCCTTGACCCTTGCGAGAAGGACCCCGTTGATGCTGCTTCTTCCTTGTCGGCCCAGGAGAGGGAAGATATTACTGCTTCAGCGCAGGTGAGCTTGCTCTTCTAGGTGATCC
Organism: Penaeus japonicus; assembly: GCA_017312705.2. Classification (NCBI taxonomy): domain Eukaryota; kingdom Metazoa; phylum Arthropoda; class Malacostraca; order Decapoda; family Penaeidae; genus Penaeus; species Penaeus japonicus. Next base: position 191,959 of record BOPN01000230.1, read on the forward strand.
AGCTTTTGGGACGAGGGTTGATTGTGGATTAGAAGTACGAATATATATTTTTTTTCTTTCTTTTATATATTTATTTTTTAAAATATATAATCATTTATATGTATATTTTTTTCTTTTTTACAGCATGCCTTAAGGTTGATTGCCTTCCGACAAATCCACAAGGTTCTAGGCATGGACCCCATTCCTCCACCCAAGTTCCAAAGAGGTGGCCGCTTTACCCGCAAGAGGCGAAGGGACAACTCCTCGGGCGAGGGTAATGACTCCGAGGGTGAGTTGGACGGTAGGCATTAATCCAAAGCTTTTGTTGTTTGAGAATGAGGTAGGTTTCTCGTGAGAGAGAGAGAGAGTGACTGAAAGAGACTGAAAGAGACTGAGACTATTAGAGTAAAATTTAGGTGGATGAAAGTGAGTGTGATGGTGAAAAGAGCGGAGCTAAGTCTCAGACAGAAGATGAGAATGATTGAGGGCTAGTGAGTGATAAAGGTTGTAAATGTAAATAAGAAGGGAAAGAAATCATATAATGAGTCATTGGTTGCTTGTATTCTGTTGAATAGTTGCCAGACTTTGCATTTATGTGTTAGTGAATTTCATTTAAGAAACTGATTCAGATTATAGAATATCACGGAGAACCTGACACTGAAAATATCTTGGCATTCAATGAGAGGAGTTTTCTTTATGAGTTGGATAATGAAGTTTCTTTTTTTCTTTTCTTCCAGGGGGAGATGGAAAGAAGGATAAGAAAGAAGATGGAGAAGAATCCAAAATGGAAATGGATAAAGAGACAAAATAAGATTCTGTTATAAAGGTGCTTGAATAGATGTTTAGTTTTGTCTAGTGAATTTTGAGAAATATTTCCGGGTGGAAGTAGTATACAATATGTTTTAACTATTGTATTAAAAGAATGATATTTTCGGATGATTTGCAACTTGTAATGATTAATGCATTCTGTACTTTCTACTATAAATGTGTTCCTTTTATACGAGTTGGTTCCCTAATTTTAATTTCAACCCGACCAACTGTTAATGGCATAAGGGCATTTGCTTTAAATATATTATTTTGATATATTTGTCTAATTGCTTGGTTTATAGTCATCAAACTTCTTAAAAAAAAAATGTATGTTGGAATAGTATGTGGTTGATGTTTAATATCATCATTTGTATATTTATTATCTTCATTATAATTTTTATGATTCTTTTATTTTCATATCTGCACGAAATGGTTACAGGCATTAGTTAATCTCCTTAAATGTGTCAGTTAAGGCAGAACATATATATAAAATATATATATATATTTGAAAATTCATTTACTCCAAGTCCAGTAGATTTATACATGTGTGCTGGCAGACATTAATGCTATCCCCTTCTATACTATAGAGAGAAAAGAATAAATATGAATTCATCTAGCAGTTTACAGTGGTCGGGTACTCGCTTCCTTGGATAGGGAGGAACCAGGTCCTTTTTAAACTGTTGGGTTGTCTCATCTGAAGGGCTTAGCATCGTGATCCACCAGCATGTCCATTGGAAGTCTGACATTAGGATTAAGAGTCGTTAAAAGCTCCCCCCCCCCTCACCCCCTCTCCCTACCCAACCTCCCCTTTTTCCCCCCTTACCTTGCCCTCCCTAAATATTAATGAGAACTAGTCATCGCAATTGCTACCTGGTCCTCATGCCCCAGAAAGCAGTGCGGGGTAGCATATTTCGTGCTAGTTGTTTTAAACTTAATATTTCGAGTACAGTATAAAATAGATCTTTTAAAGAAGAAGAGAAAGGAAGGAAGGAAGAGAAAGAGACATAAGAATGAAGTACTAATTTGATAATACTGAAGTTTTTTGTAAAATCTTAGGTGAAGAATTGTCATATATATATTCAATTTGTAGTTGAAAAAAAAAACTTTTGATGATTTCATGTCAAGAGAGCGGAAAGTATCCTGTTACTTTGTTTTTTGAGTAAAGAAGTGTAATAAATGATAATAATCAAAATGGAGAAGGATTATTGCTTAAGTTGAAAAACAATACAGAATACTAGGTATAGCTTCTAAAACAATGGTACATGTAAACAAAAAGAGCATTTCTTGAATTTTTAGAGGTGAACTTTGGTTCTGCCAGCTTAGCCAAAATTATCTTGTAGCTTATAGTTGTTCCTCAGTGGTGATAGATTTGTTTCTGGTTATTAGGTATCCTTCTCCGAAAATAAAGGCTATTCTGTATACAAAAAATACTGTTGAAGAATTATTCAGTGCAGTGTGCATCTTGCTCGTTTCATGTAGAACAATTGGATGATTATACCCTCTTTTCCAGTGGGTTCTGTTGTGTCACATAGGTAAAAATAAAAAAATATATATATAATTGGATATTCCTAACCTTTTTGTATATTTTTTTTTACTGCAAATAAATCTTACAATAAAGAATTTTGACATTTTTGTTTTGTGTGTGATTTGAATATAATGTAAATTGTAATGTTATTACAACAAACATTTTAAAGGACAAATATACTATGAAAGCCCATAGAAAATATATTAAAGCATAACATATTTGTTGCTATAGTTAAAGCTCAGAGATGGCAGGTGATAAAGTTAAGCACATGGAAAACTTGTTTCATTGCAAATAAAAAGATTAAAGCAGCTTAAGAGCTTTTAATGCATGTTGCTAGCAAGTTAAGATGTAAAGTATTGCAAAAATGACATTTCAAAGGTTACAAAAACACCATCTCTAACAACTTCACTCTTGAGATAAAATAGTCAGAAAAGTAGGATAGAAAAACAACTCTGATAATTTGGAGTTATATTATACTTGTAAAATAATGATCTAGTAAACTAGTAAAATAATCATCTAGTAAACTAATAATACTAACACTCGGTAAACAAGAAATTGTCATGTATTCTCTTTCATTGTAGATTATCATTAAAGGCAGTTAACGATACATGTTAAAAATATATATATAATATCTAACATATTGCACCAAAACACGTAATATCAAAAATTGTTTTAAAAAATACTACGTAGGCTTCATGATTGTTGTAGAAATGTATGTTGGTTTAAATGGTAACTATTTAAAGTTACAAGGAATACATTTTTGTACATTTTATAAAGAATGATTCCGGAAAAAAAACATTTTAAATAAATGAAATGTATACCCAGACTTATTTTAAATTAAGTTCATGAGACAAACTATTAAATCAAAATCAAGCTTTTATTAAATAAATGCCACAACTTTACCATATCAACACTGATAACATTTGTGCTTTTATTCTTACGCCTCGCAATTCAGCAGCAGATGTTGTACCGTGCACTGCTTGCAACGTTCGTGAGTGCTTTCTACCCTGTAAGTGATATTTCCGAACAGCAGAAACTTAAAAGTAGTCCGAGTATATATCCAAGACTATAGCTATGATTTGTCACCTGTATGAGCATTGATTACCGAGATTCCTTTTCTTGTTTACTTTCCCCGAGAGACTACAGCCCTACTTCCGTTTTCTACAACCGCTATATGCTTAATTAACATGCTTCAAACTTGATTCATTTCCGAAACACCGAACTCCTTGCCTGGGTGGCACCGGAACTATGCCTGTGGCTTGTCACAGAGTCCGATCATCTTGTACAAGTTGCCGTCATCGGTGAAACATTTGACCAGGAAGTGTCCCAGGTCGTGCTTGGAAATAGTACGACCTGGACCCTTGCCTTCTGCTGTGACGTAGTCTCCCTTCGCGGGTTCATCTGTTCAGTTAAGATTCGTGTTTAGATACTCGTTCTATTAAAGCGAAATAAAAAACAAAGAGATCAATAAAAAACATAAAAACAAAATCAACCGCATTTCATGTACATGTACGTACCAGTAATATGAGGAGGAAGAACTGCGACCCATTCCCGGTTGCTCGCCTTGAGAGCTTCGAGCATGCGCGTGTGGTCGTCCAGGATGTTGAGGAATCGTTCGGGAACCTTCTCGCGTTCCCAGAAGTTAAACGCTGAGTAAAAAAAAAAAAAAACAAAAAAAACTTACTAGATTAAAAAAAATCAGGTGGGTGTAAATGCACACTACCTTTCTCCAAGCCATTAACACTAGTTTATATATCATATTTGAAAAAAAATACAAAACCAGATGAATAGAAAAAAAAATTAAAATCTCCCACGTGAGAAACTTACACGAGAGACAAGCAGAAACACGATTAACATTGTACTTCTCCATAGCGCTGAGCACGTTCTTCGTCCCCTCTGACATCATGGTTGTGGGACCTTTAGCGAGGGGGAGAGAGGAAATGAATGTGTAGAGTTGTATCTTTGCGTGTGTATTTTACAGGCGAATCCATCGTGACATATTTAATATAACATTGTTGTTTAAAAAAGAGAGAAGAGAGGGGGGGAGAGGAGAGGAGAGAGGAGAGAGGAGAGAGGAGAGAGGAGAGAGGAGAGAGAGAGAGAGGAGAGAGGAGAGAGGAGAGAGGAGAGAGGAGAGAGGAGAGGGGAGGGGGGGGGAGAGGGGAGGGGGGAGGGGGGAGGGGGAGGGGAGGAGGGAGGGGAGAGGGAGAGGAGAGGAGAGGAGAGGAGAGGAGGGGAGGGGAGGGGAGGGGGGAAGGAGGGGGAGAGGAGGGGGAGAGGAGGGAGAGAGAGAGAGAGGAGGAGAGAGAGGGAGGAGGAGAGAGAGAGAGAGAGGAGAGAAGAGGAGAGAAGAGGAGAGAGGAGGAGGGGGAGGAGGAGGAGGGAGAGGGAGAGGAGGAGGGGAGGAGGAGGGGGAGGAGGAGGGGGGAGGGGGAGGGGGGGGAGGGAGGGGGAGGGAGGGAGGGGGAGGGAAGGAAGGAGGAAGGGGAAAGGGAAGGAGAGGGAGGGGAGGAGAGGGGAGGGGAGGGGAGGAGAGGAGAAGGGAGAGGAGAGGAGAGGAGAGGAGAGGAGAGGAGAGGAGAGGAGAGGAGAGGAGAGGAGAGGAGAGGAGAGGAGAGGAGGGGAGGGGAGGGGAGGGGAGAGGAGAGGAGAGGAGAGGAGAGGAGAGGAGAGGAGGGGAGGGGAGGGGAGGGGAGGGGAGGGGAGGGGAGAGGAGAGGAGAGGAGAGGAGAGGAGAGGAGAGGAGAGGAGGGGAGGGGAGGGGAAGGGAGGGGAGGGGAGAGGAGAGGGAAAGTGAGGGGAGATGAAAGGAGAGGAAAGGAAAGGAGAGGAGACGAGAGTAAATGAAAGAACGAGCGAGCGAGCGAGGAAACTGGCTTCATAAGAAAAGAAACCAATCAAAGCAATATACATAAACTATAAAACCATAAACTTCAAAACTAACTGAGGTCATTCCGCGTGCCGATAACAATGACCACGGCGTCCTGCCCTTGCACAGCGTCGTCAACCTGGGACTCATTCAGTACGTCGCCGACTTTCACGCTCACTTGAGAAGCCAAGGGTTCGGGGAGCTTCGCCGGGTCGCGGACGAAGACGGTCGTGTCGTATCCTGAAGGAGGAGAGAGGGAGAATATTTATAAAGGGCGATAGTGACTACGATGGTAATTATGGTAGAATCAGGGAGAATGTCTATAAAAGGTGATAATGACTACGATGGTAATTAAGATAGAATCAGGGAGAATAGCTATAAAGGGTGACAGTAAGAACGATGATAATTATGATAGAATCAGGGAGAATGTCTATAAAGGGTGATAGTGACTACGATGATAATTATGATAGAATCAGGGAGAATATCTATAAAGGGTGACATTGACAACGATGATAATTATGATAAAATCAGGAAGGTATAAAGTTACAACAGCAAAATTATAACTGATAGAAAGAAAGAATCACAACAATAACAGTGGTTATGACAAAAACACGAATACAATTTAAATAAAATCATCGTGTTTCGGTCACAAATACAATGCTCCACGTTGGCTGCCACACCTGCTTAATCATACTGCTCTCAAACAGAAAATAAATAAAACACACTATCTAAGCTTCCAAAATATAAACCTCATTCAGTTAGAAACCCCATAATCCCCATTTCATCTATAGAACGAAGTACCACAATCTACATTCTAAATAAACCATCCTTACTGCTTTTCAAGGTGTTGGCAAGCAAGCAAGCAAGCAAGCAAGCGAGAGGATATTCCCTTTACTAGCATGTGTACCGGCTGACCCTCTCTGTGTATCACCTCTTTCTTCCTTGTGAATTTAGGAGCAGTGGGTTCATTCTCCCGCTCATTCTCATATATTAACGAGATGTGCATTGGAGGAGGAGAGAGGGAGAGGGAGTGGGAGAGGAGAGAGGGAGAGGGAGAGGGAGGGGGAGAGAGGGTAGAGGGGGAGAGGGAGAAGGGTAGAGGGAGAGGGATAGGGAGAAGGGAGAGGGAGTGGGAGAGGGAGAAGGGTAGAGGGAGGGGGAGAGGGAGAGGGGGAGGGGAGAGGGAGAAGGGTAGAGGGAGAGGGAGAGGGAGAGGGAGTGGGAGAGGGAGTGGGAGATAGAGGAAGATAGAGAAAAAAAAGAGAAAGAAAGAGAGAGAGAGAGAGAGAGAGAGAGAGAGAGAGAGAGAAAGAGAGAGATAGAGAGAAGAAAAGTGAGAGAGGAAGCGAGGGAGAGGGTGGGGGAAAGGATGAGAGGGAGGGCGTGGGAGACGAAGAATCAGAGTGAAAGGGAGACATATTAATAGATATATAGATATCTATTTACATTAAAGGCCGATAAAATAGAGAAATAGATAGACAAACTGAAAACTACAACTCAAAGAAATACACGATATTATCTTAATGACCCTATGTATCCACTTCATAATTTTTATAGGTTCTATAAATAACCTTCTAACCTTCTCTTTTTTCAAAGGTCATCATCCCTACTTCAATGTCCTTTAGTATCTGAATGACTCGATCCCTTAAATAATTTCGCAAGACGCCATCATGTGATTAAGCACAGCCATTCCTCTAAGGATATAGAGAGTTGCGTTATGCCGGATTTGAATATCGTTCTTTTTATATTTTTAATGCCATCTTCAATATCCCTTATTACGTTGTGATGCACATGCAACCAAGTATACTGCGTTTTGTATAAAAGTAACGCAGTATAATTACTTTGGGAGTTTATTGGAAAAAGTGAGTCTACAAATGCGCATTTTTGCTATGATCATTGTTTATATTCGGTCACGCAATGAAGATTACAAAACAGGTGCCAGCTTGTAAGATAAACAACTAGTAATAAAACATATAAAGATGGAGGAGTGGAGAGAGGAGAGTAAAAAACCGAGACAAAGACAAACAGAGAAAGAAAACCTGAGAGAGAGAAAAAAAAAACGAAGATAAAAAGGGAACGAGAAGAGAAAAAAAATAGAGAAAAGAGAGAGAACAAGAGAGAGTAAAAAAAGAGAATTCGAGAAAAATAAAGATAATTCGAGAAAAAAAGATGAAAAAAGAAAAGAAAAAGAACAGAGATAAACCGAAAGAAGAGCAACCGAAAGATTGATAGCACATCTCCCACCCCCAGCCACATAACCTAATGTTGAGCGCAAGCCTGAAGCCGAGCGAGGTGCGCTGGCCAGAGTCGTTATCCAATGGGTCTTTATTAGATGATGGGGCTGCATTGTTAGACGCATTATCTCAAAGATATGCTCTCTCCTATGGACCTGCCCTCGGGAAGAAGGAGAAGGAGAAGGGGCAGCCCTCCGCTGGGTGGCCGTGTGATTAGCTGTGAATGGAACCTTGGGGTTGTGGGTGTTTATGTACTGTGGATGGATGTGTATGTATGAATAAAGCACATACTTACAATCACACATTTGAATAATGTAATACGCACTGTTGTATGGATATATACATAGGATATACCCGCATTCATACACGGACATGTATACGTACACACAAACTCACTCACTCTCTCTCTCTCTCAAACACACACACACACATATGTATGTGTTTGTGTGTATATGTGAGTATGCGTGTGATTACTGATTTCCTGTAGCCATTCTCAGTAACTACGCAGTCATGACGACTTGTCCCCCGTAACCTATTCATGATTATCTTCACAGTGCAACAGCGGATGTAGCTCGGGTCCTGCCAACTTCAATTATGGATTTGGAGTGCGGTGGACTTGGAGAGGACAAGCAATATATATATATATTATATATATATATATATATATATATATATATATATATATATATATATATATATATATATATATATATATATATATATACATATATAATTCACACTATATTGGACATATCAGTCTGATGTAGAAAAATCAGTACCTATGCCATTTATCGCCGGTCTTTCCATCCGCTGTATAATCTTCAGCCAAGCGACATCCATCCATTCAACATACATGATACAACCTTCATCTCGGAATACTTTTGAAAAGCCATGCTGACCATTCAAGCGGAATCTGTATTCTGTCGAAACTACCAGACACAAGAGGAATGCGTATGAAGAAGAAGAAGGAGAAGGAGAAGGAGAAGAAGAGAGAGAAAAAAAGTGGTACTTTTGCTTATTATTCTGATCATTGCATCAAATCTTATCAAAGTCCTTTTCCCTCGACTGCTCGGGCTATCCTTCGGCGCCACAGACCCATGTCTAGACAAGAGTTACTATCTTGCTCTGTCTAAGTCAGTGGTTCTCAAACGTACTTACATGACGCCCCCCCCCCCCCCCCCCCCCCTTTTTTTTTTCCAGCTGACCCCCACTCCCCTACCCACTCTCTTTTGTATTTGTATGAATTTTTTTTTTTCTTGTATCTATATCTTTGCAATGTTTAGGGAAAAAAAAGTTTGTATTACAACGAATGGAACACATAATACAGGCAAGAGGCAAGTAAATAAACATTTCATTAAAAAGGGAGCGAAAAAAAATGGCAAAATGGACTTGCAGTTCAATGAACTAAATATTTTAAAAACATGGCATATCATTTTTGGAAATACTCACGAGACTGAAATGAACATACAACAAATCGAGTAAACCCACTGATTCCATGATATGAACAGCTTCATAAAAATCAGTACAAAAATATAAAGACAAGGCACGTAAATGACATCTCGAGTTCTCACAGTAATGAAAAGTAAAGACACTTAATACAGAAAACAAGTCAAACTAAGACGTCCACAGTTCCAGAAACTTCGTAAGCATGAAACGTGAAGGCATTAGCCATACATAATATACCGAGTTCTCATAAGACTGAAATGTAGGCAGTTACACCAGTAAAAACGCTGAAACGAAGAAATAGGCAAAATTTCATCAACTAAATCTGAAATCTGAAATGTAAACAAACTTACTCCAACAAATACCTGAAACCTAAATATGCAATTCCACAAACTAAATATAAATACTGAATAATAATGCTGAAATCATAGAACTACACTTTGCTCGTATGCAAGGACAGGTACTAGTTCTTGGAATGATTTAATTATTCTTATTAAACAAAGATTTTTGAGCAGATGACTTCCCGACCCTTTTGTATCCCTCCTCACGTCACCTAATTTGGTATAATGGATACGCAGTGCGGAATGGTGGCAGCTTTGCTTACTATTTATACTTTAACGTCTTCTCTGCAGCTTTTTTTTATTGTTAGGATAAAACAGACAATTGATATATGACTTGTTTTCTTTTCTTTTTAGTCACGTAGTTGCTTGACCTGGTTTTTGAAGGGGGTTCTGGCATAAGCGAACCGGTGAGACACCTTTAATACCTAAAAACACAGCATAGGTCTATATCTAAAGGTAACAAACAGGCTCTTCGTAGTGGGCGAAGAAACATAAGGGAGCATCAAACCAAAGAGAAATAATTCAATTTGACTTAATGGTCAGGTTCGGCTTTCAAGATGGCCATCGTCTTTAGAATCGTAATTTGACATAAAAAAAAAGTGAATTATAATCACTTCACGACAAACAAAAACTAGCATTTGTATGCTAAGAAAGAAGAAAAATTGGGCACTACAATGAGCAGAGAGTAGTATTTGGGGATTATCATGGAGAGTAACTTCCTCCATAGATTATCTTAGGGGTAACAGGAAGAAGAAAAAAACAGTCATAAAAGCAAACTAAATGCTACCATGTGGTATGTGGGATTCCAACAAATATACAAAGTACAAACATTCGTGCAGATGCATGCATGTCAGCTATATAACAATCTTAAAGGGGTCCACTGGAAATAAAATTAGAGATGTTGAAAAGATGATATATCAGATCAACACAATATGGAGAGGATAAATCATAAGAGAATTGAAACCCATAAAGAATTCCTGTTTTGTACAAATCGAGAGGAAACGAATCAAAGGAATAGGAGAACGACACAGCAAACGAATGGTCCATTTGCTTGTAAACACCATTCGCCTTATCACATGACTTCAGTATTCGAGAGAAACGGTACATTTGCAGAATGTATTGCGCTATTTACGTCTGAATATTGTCATATTTTAGGTAATATGGGCCGTGTTCCGAATGGTATATGGCGATCCATTTGGAGAGACTAAACGATAATTTCAACTCTTACTTTTTTTTTTAAACGACAAAATACTGAGTTGATATGGCGGAAAAGAACAGATATGTTATTATGCTTGAGTATCTGATACTGCAAAGAACATCAAGGAAAAATTTGACGCCGCGGCACGCGCGCGCGCGCACGCACGCACACGCACACACACACACACACACACACACCCATCCATCCATTATATATATATATGAGAGAGAGAGAGAGAGAGAGAGAGAGGATAGGCGAAATACTATAATCTTGTATATTGTAATAATCAAGCCTGTTTACACGAAAATCCTTGCCTTAGCACTGTTGCAATGGAGTTAACTTAGATAAAGTGTTTAGTCCCCAGTATTGTAATCTTCACCTATCATGGCCCTCACACCTTCAATACTTTGACTGCACTGCATTAACATTACATTATCATTGTTTTATAGTTCCCAGTTTACGCCGCTTGAGACATAGGTGGTCTGCTTCTTGTGGCCTAGTCGACGTTTTGGACAAGTCGAAAATTCAGGCATCTGCCATTTTTGGGAATCAGTTTTATTCACGCATTTCAAAATGTTTCTTGCGTTAACAATATGGTGTTGTATCTTTAGCCCGAGATATAAGTGACAATGTAGTGTTGCTTATCTCTCCCCCCCCCCCCTCCCGACACATGTATTTACAAAAAAGCTCCTGGATAAAGGTCTGATTTTTTACGTTCCTATATCATAAGTAATCCCCATATATTCATACTAAGCTCCTTTGTACTGATAATTCCTGCAGCATCTTCACCTAAGCTCCTCATATACTACCTTCTTTGCCTAAAGCCAGACATTTCCCAGTCACTGTTTCATTAGCATTACCTTTTGCAGCCAAAGCTTTTGTGATTTCCTGATTACGATTTCCCAACGCCACAGTATGAAACGGGTTCGGTGTGGTTGTTACATTGTGCATCTGTATTTGTTTATCTTCATACGCATCCGTTTGATGTATGTGTGTGTGTGTGTGTGTGTGTGTGTGTGTGTGTGTGTGTGTGTGTGTGTGTGTGGGGGTGTATATATATACATTTCACATATGTTTGTATGTATGTACGCATGCATACGAGACTTCATGTCAATTCACACAATCAAGCTGGATTATCTGCACTGATTTGTATTTGTTCGTTCATTTGTTCTGCAAGACCTGTCAGAATCATTACTCTCTCTATTGTTATTTACAGATACGTGTTCATTGTTCTCCGGTCGGATGAACACTATTATTTCCTAATCGTTAGGTTCAACGAACCTGTTTGATTAATTCAAATAATTGTGAGTTTGCATTAAAAAGATCGTGCTAATGAAAATTGATGAAATATTGCATAACAATGAATGAAAATTGCTGTACAATCAGTAACCCTTTGAAACGAGGGTGTGATATTGATAGATGGAGTAGACTGATGGATAGTTTGCGCGTGTATTTATATGTATATGTATATCTGTATGTATGTATGTATGTATGCATACGTATGTGTGTGCATGTATATATATATATGTATGTATGTATGTATTTGTGTGTGTGTGTGTGTGTGTGTGTGTATGGTGTATGTGTGTGTGGTGTATATCTGTGTGTGGTGTATATCTGTGTGTGGTGTATATCTGTGTGTGTGGTGTATATCTGTGTGTGTGGTGTATATCTGTGTGTGTGGTGTATATCTGTGTGTATGGTGTATATCTGTATGTGGTGTATATCTGTGTGTGTATGGTGTATATCTGTATGTGGTGTATATCTGTGTGTGTATGGTGTATATCTGTGTGTGTGTGGTGTATATCTGTGTATGTGGTGTATATCTGTGTGTATGTGGTGTATATCTGTGTATGTGGTGTATATCTGTGTGTATGGTGTATATCTGTATGTGGTGTATATCTGTGTGTGTATGGTGTATATCTGTGTGTATGTGGTGTATATCTGTGTGTGTATGTGTATGTATATGTGTGTGTGTTTGTGTGTATGTGATTGTGTGTGTTTAAACAAGTGCATATACACACACCAGTATGTTTTGTACATCTAGCAATAAATATATATATATTCATATCACAGATATTTCCTGGGAATTTGTATATATCTCATTCAGCTATTTTTCCTTCTTTTTTTCCTTTTTTTTACTCAGATTACTTAGTGTGACTCCATCTCACTCTTAAAGATACCAATCCTTTTTTGACATACAAAAAAATATTAATCCATTACGAGTCCTGCTATCAAATCTGATTTTCAGGTTAACATTGTATTTTCTACTAATAAACAATGTTATTTCATGTCAGTATAATTTTGGAAAAAAATAAAAACTCAAATAATTCAGAGATAATAAAGCATAAAAAATTATTTCTAAGATGGGTAGGCCTTTCGACATTATGATTTACAACAAATGTCAGAAACTTTTATCTTGCTTTAACAGAAGTGAATCAAAATGTTCACTTTTACCTAACCATTGCATGCTACTTTGGTAAAATTTCTGTGCATATAAATCAGATTATGTCATTCACATTTTATCACTATAAATAATGTGCATGTTCGGTACCATAAACCTGTCTTGATAAAATTCCTGTGCACTTGGAAAGCAGCCTAATCATTAATCTTATCAATAAATTAATTTTCCATCTTGCTCTTTAAAATTTAAAGAAAACAGAAAAAGAAAAAAGAAAATGAAAATAGAAATAGGGGAACACAATAATTAAAATTCTAAGTCAAATCAAATTTGGATGAATAAGAAGTCAGTGTTGATATTGTTCACTAAAAATAAATAAATAAATAAATAAACATATTGCAATAAACAAAAGAAATATGTTGACAACAATGGCTCTGTTATGGTATAAACTGACAAAAATAAAACAAAAATGACCACCAAAAATCATTTATTCCACATGTCTAACAACTATTCAATACAAATGATGCAACATTTATATAAAAAACTGGTCTTTAAACTTTTACACTGAAGTGGTTAGTATTCAATAAATCCATAATTGCACATCCTTAAGTACAAAAATAAACACCAGTTCTACACTTAATCCTACATCAAAACATGCTACAAGTTATTGACTTAAAGGTTAATAATGTCACCCATATTAAAAAAAATTCAAACAGGCAATCATATTCAATCTATCAAGTAAATAACCAAATCATATAAAACATTTCTACCTACATATAAGAAACTTCAATAACAGTAACAACTCAAAAGAGCAATATATTTGAACTAATGTACATTGTGTCTAAAATCTCTGTTTGTAGCCTAAGAGGATTTAGCACAAATCCAATGCCTTGTACTTAATGTCCTCTTTACTCTCCCTTGTAGTCTGGCTTCCTCTTTTCTCTGAAGGCCATCAGACCCTCAATTCTGTCTTTTGTTGGGATGACTTGGGCATAACAAGCCTCTTCAATGGACAAGCCAGTGCCAAGGTCGACCTCCATCCCTCGAGAGATGGCAGTCTTGGCCATCTTGACGCCAATGGGGCCGTTGGGGAGGATTTTCTTTGCCAGTTCTAGGGCTTTGTGGTAGGCAGCGTCTCCCGTCTCATTCTGGGGGGTGACATGGTTGACGAGGCCTATCTCTGCTGCTTCTTTGCCATTGAGTATCGCAGCTGTGAAAATCAGTTCCTTGGCCTTCGCAGTGCCAACAATACGGGGTAGTCGCTGGGTTCCTCCAGCACCTGGAATAATTGCAAGTTTTGTTTCCACCAGACCCATTTTTGCTGTGTCTGCTGCAACACGAAGGTCGCAGGCAAGTGCCATTTCAAGGCCCCCTCCGAGCGCAGCACCATCAAGAGCAACAATCACAGGCATGGGTAGGTTCTCAATATCCGAAATGCAGCTACGCGCCTTGGCAACAAAGGGACCAACCTCTTCTGGCTTCATCTTGGCTCTCTCCTTCAAGTCAGCACCGGCACAGAATATACCAGGCACTAGGGACCGCAGCACAACAACCCTTACATCGCGGCTGTGACGGGTATCCTCAATTGCCTCCATGAACTCCTTCAGCAAATTCTTACTGATTGCATTCTTGGCAGCTGGCCGGTTGAACCCGAATACCATAACTCCCTCATGGTCGCCTGTTAACTTTTCCACAACAACGTCTGGGCTGGCTGAAGAAAAACGACGGCTGGGGACAGTTACCCAAGCCGAACGGAACAAGCGGGCACTTGCACTGCGAATCATGTTCCTAATAGAGTGAGGTGGGTTTCACCTGCAAAGTTGAAGGCAGTGTTGTAAAAGATCTATCAGGAAAGTATAAGAAAGATTGGTAACACCCACACCGATGATATGCTTACATAAAAGACATGAAAAATCTAAGCGACTTTAAATGAATAGAGAAAAAATGTAGATGTCTGAACCTGTATATCATATAAATATGTAGAATAATCAGCTTGTGTGGAGAACAGTAAGAAAATGAATGGAAAATAAGATTTGTTATAATTCCATATAGCATTACAAAATTATATTACAATTTGAATCATGCTAGAGTATCAAACATTGCAAGAAAGGAAAAGACATGAAAGAAAAACATCAACTTATCATATCTCTCTAATGATTCATATTAGTCTATTGATGTGCATGTATATATGTACCGTCCACTATGACTTTGCTTTAAAAAATATTTTTTTTTCACATGTAGATGGCTCCACAAGTGCATAGACAATAATGATTCAGGCCTAGATGACTTCAATTTATTATTTACCTCATTTCTCGAATTTTCCAGACTAAAATTCTTTCCTATTATCATTATTGTTATTAACATTATAACAATAATGATAAAAAAATTAATAATGGTAATAGTACTTACAGAAATCAATTTTCGTGAAAACTCAAGAAATGGGGCCAACAGGTGAGCGCTACTGGTAGGCCTAGTAACTGAATCCTTAGTGACTAAGTACCAGTGGGGCCATCCATGCATAATTTTTTTTTTTAAACTAAACCATAGTAGACAGTCCATGCCTCTAGTGTCAATCTATATGAAAAGCAAGACCTGCATTTCAATATGTGTGAAGAGTATACAGAAACACTAAGTAAAGCAAATTGCCTTAAGCTTTCACCCTAATGGCAACCCAAAAGAGAAATCTATTTGGTGAAATTATTTCTGTCAGAGACTGTCTTGGAACTTGTGTGGCTATCAGCTGGTTTGTGTTTTTATCCATCTCATACACAATCTTTTCATATGAACTGATAAAAAAAATGAAGTGATAAGCCTTGATGTATGGACAAACACTCTCACTCACTCTCTCTCACATTCACACACACACACAAAATAATTAACATCTTATATGGAATGCCTTTATGATGAAGAAGAGGATGAAGAGAAAGAAGAGAAAGAAGAAGAGAAAGAAGGAGAAGAGGAAGAAGAGAAAGAAGGAGAGGAGGAAGAAGAGAAAGAAGAAGAGAAAGAAGGAGAGGAGGAAGAAGAGAAAGAAGAAGAGAAAGAAGGAGAGGAGGAAGAAGAGGAAGAAGAGAAAGAAGGAGGAGGAAGAGGAAGAAGAGAAAGAAGGAGAAGAGGAAGAAGAGAAAGAAGGAGAAGAGGAAGAAGAGGAAGAAGAGAAAGGAGAGAAAAAAAGAGAGGAAGAAGAGGAAGAATAATAATTACAAGATAAAGAAGAATAATTAGAAAAGGAAGAGGAAGAGGAAGCAGAGGGCGAAGAAGAGGAAGGAGAAGAAATGGAGAAAGGGGAAGAAGAAGGAGGAAGGGGAAGAAGAAGAAAAGGAGGAAGGGGAAGAAGAAGAAAAGGAGGAAGGGGAAGAAGAAGAAAAGGAGGAAGGGGAAGAAGAAGAAAAGGAGGAAGGGGAAGAAGAAGGAGGAAGGGGAAGAAGAAGAAAAGGAGGAAGGGGAAGAAGAAGAAAAGGAGGAAGGGGAAGAAGAAGAAGAAAAGGAGGAAGGGGAAGAAGAAGAAGAAAAGGAGGAAGGGGAAGACAAAGAAGAAAAGGAGGAAGGGGAAGAAGAAGAAGAAAAGGAGGAAGGGGAAGACGAAGAAAAGGAGGAAGGGGAAGAAGATGAAAAGGAAGAATAAAAAAAGAGGAAGAAGAAGAAGATGTATCAGAAGAGGAAGATGAGGAAGAACAATTAGAAGAGGAAGAGGAGGAAGATGAATCAGAAGAGGAAGATGAGGAAGAACAATTAGAAGAGGAAGAGTAAGAAGAAAAGGAAGAGTAAGAAGAAAAGGAAGACGAAGATGAATAATTAGAAGAGGAAGAAGTGGAAGATGAAAAGTTAGAAGAAGAGGAAGAAGAAGAATTAGAAGAATTAGAAAAAGAGGAAAAAGGGGAAGCAGAAGAAGAAGATGAGGAAGAAGAAGAATTAGAAGAATCAGAAAAAGAGGAAAAAGGGGAAGCAGAAGAAGATGAGGAAGAAGGGGAAGCAGAAGAAGATGAGGAAGAAGGGGAAGCAGAAGAAGATGAGGAAGAAGAAGAGGAAAAAGAAGAGGAAGAGGAAAAAGAAGAGGAAGAAGATCCAACAGTTTGTAACTTTACTGAATAAATCCAGCAAGATCTCTTTTCCTTGGCACATATATATCCTTGCAATGAAAAGGTAGCTTACATTTTTAACCTTTTGACACTGGTGACACATATGGTCTACTAGGAGTTATATCTCATTATTTTCTTTTTACACAAATATAGTTACTCAAGTGCTTAGTCACCAAGGAGGTAATTAGTAGGCCTACTTGACTCACCTCTTTACCATGTTACTTGAAATTTCAGGAGAAAAAAAAATGTATATTTACAAATATTATCATGTTAATGGCAAAATAAATAGTAAAAAAAAAAAAAAATAAATAATCAAGGAATGGAATAAACAGGTGAGGTCAAGTGGGCTTACTAATTGACCTGTTGGTGACTTATGGTACATATCTGTCTTTACAGATAGATAAATAAATAAATAAATAAATAATAAAAATAAAGTTGACTGTAGTGGCCCATGCATGATTTGCAATTATTACCTCATAGAAGAAAAATGTCTGAGAATTCACTTATCTGTTTACGTTGCAATATATGTATATTCAAAACTGCAATCATACCAAATTATCTATGATATGTATTTATGTTTCTTTAGTCAAATTTTGTTATTTATATACATTGCCTTCAATATCCTTACCAAATTAATTAACTTTTGTGGGTCTTTAGAACTTTTAAAAATTGAAAACTATTAAAATCTTACTTATGATAGCCATAATAGTGAGTAAATGGAAAAGGCTAATCTTTAAATAAAAAATTCTTAAATCTTAAAATTGTACCTCAAGATATTAAAAAAAAAAAAAAAAAAAAAAGTAAAGAAGCTAAAGGAAAGCAAAAAGTTTAGTTTATCTAACACATTACTATGATCTATATACAAAAAAACACATTAAAAAAAATTATATGGCCTATTAACTTCAAACTTTAAAAAGAACCTAAACATATCGGACACTAAAATAAGGCCAGACTTTATATCTCCACACTATATAATTTCGTCAAGTGCTTCTATCCACACCACAATATTGATATATATATATATATTGATATACATACATATATATATATATATATATATATATCAATATCATATGCAATTTCATTCTTGCAATAAAACAAAAAAATAAAATAAAATAAAAAGTAAAGTCCATTTTGAGGCTAATACAAAATATCTCAACAATGCTTCACCATAAACTGTATATACATCTTCAACAATGACTTTTAAAAAATATGTATTACTTTTCATATTCAAATGAACATAATTATAGCAAACAAGAGCATGCCAAGGTCCAGCATGATAAGCAGGATTGTCTTGTAAAGGAACTATAACGACAACAATTGTTGTATAAATAATTTGTACACGTGAAGAATAGCGATAAAATCAAATATAAAAAAAGATTGGGTTTCCTTGTCCTGTCGAACACCAAGCACGGAGCTGAGAGTGACCGAGCTTCCTCTGCTTTGACTGATAAACATTTTGATTATACATACTTTAAGTTTTTAACGTTTTATGCCTAAATCATTATGGTACTTGTTCAGAATATCAAATGAATATTAAAGAAAACGCATTAAACAGAGCTATTTGCTACAAATAATAACCAGCAGAAAATAAACACAAGCCCACAATCCCTTATCAAAGTCCGCAAGTAATGCTCAAGCAACTAAGTCCAATAGTGCCATGGTCTCCGCCCTTTGCCTTCCCGCAAAGGCAAACAAACTTCCGCCACGTTTATTCTGGCAAGATAATACACTTTTTAGACCACTTGGGCGGTTTACCATCAGCCTCTGTCTTGCTGAATACATGTAGGAGAGGTCTGTAGGCCTATACCAAAATGCAAACTGCAGGAGCCACAGTAATCTCTTGTGGTCCTACTGTGAACAAGTACCATTGGAATAATTGAGCAATGATGAAAAAAAAGAAAAGAAAAAAAAAATAGCTGGTATCTCCATTATCAAAAATTTAGTTTTTTCACCAGTGTATAGGTTATCTATGGTATCTTCAATGACATGTCAAGGGTAATACGAGTACATAATATGCTTTGGAAGAACTAATACTATTGCAATGCAACAAAGTCAATGGAGGGTGGGTGGGTAGACCCCAATAAAATTTTGAAAATAACAGTGAATAAACACTATATCAACCATGTTTCTTAATTAGCAGATCAACCAATCTCTCAAATGAAGAGAGTCGGACGTCCCTTCAAGAAAGCCAAGGATCAAAGAATGAATTAGTGTTCTTGAATCAGCCGGTGTACGTGCGGTTTGACATGGGCGTTTTATCCCCGTTAAATAACACGGCTCTCACTCCATTTCCTCTTATTCTCCCCTTTTCTCCCCGTCCTGTCGCCTTATCTCTACTCAATATCCTTTCTGCCGAGCTCTTACTTGCTCCCAAAATGTCCCAGATAAAAGCCGGACTGAGATAAGCGCCCTTCTCCCGACGTCGCAGAGAAACAACGAAAACAACCAAACACACAAACACGACAGACGACGTGCCTGGCGGGAAATTATCACCAAATTTCTTTTATTTTATCCAATATATGGCTCTCATTCACTCACCCAGCTCGACAGCAGCCTCGGTACAACAGAGACCCGTGTTCCCTGTAGCTCCGAAGATAACGATGCGGCGAATGTTGGCCATTTTTACACGAAATAAGGATAAACGGAAAGCGATTTGATGATGAAACTCAAGGCAGTGCGTTCGGAAACGAGTGGATTCTTCTTGTCTTATTTTTGATAGTTCTGTGTATGAAAGCAATACCCTTTGAGCCAAGGTGTCATTTCGATGTGTTATTGTTATTTCATATTGAAATTTTAGTGATATCAGTACTGATAGGGCTCCGAGAACAATTATACATTTCTACGGCCATAAATGAAAGGTATTTTGAAGAAAAGTAAATAACCGCATAATCGCAAATATACAAAACCCAGTGCACTGAAAGCAAACCACAACATCACCCAAATTCCAACGAATTAGCCCCTCGACCCCCCCAAATTCCCCGAAACTCGAACGCCGCCCCGTTCCGTGCCCCCGGTCCAGCGTTCCGTTCCGCCATCCCGCTCGGTCCGTCCATCCATCCCGTTCCTGAACAGCGGAACAGTCAATTGAACACGGGAACAGCGCAAGGACGAGGGCCAGAGAGCCTTCTTGAGCTTCGAGGACTTTCGTAAGGCTTTTCGGGCGTGGTGGGAGCGGCGGCGGCGGCGGGGCGTGATGGCGGGCGGCGGCGGCGGGGCGGCGGCGGCGGCGGCGGCCCTCGCGTCGGATATCAGCCGCCGAAACCCGCAGGATGAATACGAACTCATTCAGCGCATCGGGAGCGGGACTTACGGCGATGTTTACAAGGTGCGGGCTGTGGGACCTGGGCTTGTTTTTGTCTCCTTCTCCCCTTCTTTCTCATCCTCTCCCTGCGCTTATTACCCTTGCTGCCTTGGTTTCTCCTTTGCTACGTAGCCAGGGATTTTTTTGCTCGCTATTTGTCGTCGGGATTTTTTATTTTTTGTCTCTGCTCTCTATTTTTCTTTCTCTCTCCTCCTCCTTCACTCTCTCTCTTTCTCTCCCCTCCTCTTCTCTCTGTGCTTGTTGTCATTGTGGATTTTTTCTCTCTCTTGTCATTCATTGTTAGAGGTTTTCTCTCTTCCCATATAGCAAGAGGATTGTTTTCTTTCTTTCTCTCCAGTTCTCCTCTTTGCTCAGTGCTTGTCATCATTGGATTTTCCTAGTTACTGCGTTCCATGGGATTCTCTCTCCTCTCTCTCTCCGCAGTTTATTTTCTCTCTCTTTGTGGCTTTTAGTAACGATCTTTTTCATTCTAGTAACTGTAAACATTTAGAAGACTCGCTAAATCAGCCACTGGCCTCGTCGGTGCACCAATAAAGGCCAATAAAGCTTCGCCACTTATATTCAGGCGAAAAAGAACTTGTAGGCCTTTACGAGAAGCTATTACCAAATAGGGAATGAGTTCAAATGCCATCACTAGTAATGTATACTAGTTTGGAGAGTCGTTGGCTGTTGCTATTGCAGACGTCTCACTGATCACTTGGCATGGTGTCACTTTTGGATTTCATTTTGGATTGCAGGCCACCCTATACAGATTATAGACAAATTTAGCTTGGATTCGGTTAAATTTGGCCACTATCATTATGAGGAGAAGTACGGTCTCGGAAGCTGTGTTTTGTCTCTTGTAAACATGTAGTCTTCATGTGTACCACAGGGATTTTGTTTCTCCAGCCCTCGTTTTCTGTCTTGTGTTTTCTTTGTCATCTTTCTCTATTATTATTCATTGTGAAGGGATTATCTCTTGCTCATCTTCTCTCTCTTGCTGTTTGAGAATAAAGATTTAGTCTCCCTCTCGTTTGCTGTGCTGTTAATGGAAATTTTGTTTTTGTTTTTTTCTTTCTCTCTGTTTTTATTGGTTATGTTGTTAGTTTTCATTTTTTTATTTTTTTGTTCTAGTTCCAGTGATTAGTCTGACAATAAGATCTGCAATCTGTTATTGATTTTATTTCTACTCTTTGAATTTAATGGGACTTAATCTAATTTCATCTTTATTTGTCTTTCTTTATTGTTTTGGGACTTTTTTTCTATCTCTTTCTAGGTTATAGGCCTATCTTTTGTTTATTGGTTAGCAGTGGGGGTTTTGCTTTGTATTTTTAGGCCTTTTACTGAGTGGGGGGAATGGGAGGCTAAATTTAGCATTTTTTAGGTATGAAATGGAGAGGTTTCAGTTCATTTGGACAATTTGTTTTAGTATTATTATTAATATCATGATTTTAAGGTATGAAATAATTGTTTGTTTGGTTTTATTTTCTTTTATTTATAAGATTTTGAATGTTAAGAGGTCTTAATGAGAGTTGATTGTAGAAGAGGGATATGAACAGATTTATTTATTAATTATTGTAGTTTGCTTATGCCTGTTCTTCATATAAATGTTAGAGATCATTACTGAGCGATGTAGATACTTATAGGAGTTATTTAATGCAGTTTTAATGCCCTTTATTGTTTTGAGGTATTGATTAGGAAAGTGTGATGTGATTTTTTTTCCCTCCCCCAGTTACTACTATTATTTTTTTTATGGTATCAGTGGTTACCTGTGTGAAAATTGAAGCTTGTTAAATTGCTTATACCTGAGGCTGATTTGGTTTGTCTTTTTTCTCAAATTGCATATTTTTTCAATTTATTAGTATGTAAGTGAAGAAACCCGATGAAACTGAAAGGAAAAGACAAACGTGCTGGTGTGAACAAAATATGTGTAGAAAAGGAAAGAGAACTGAAAGAGTGATTGATGAAAAGAAAAACAAAATATTAAATAAGAGATTGATAAAAACACAAGAAATGAAGAGGAAATTGATTCGGTGGTTCGGCAGAGACGGTGACATATGGACGAAGAACTTGGAGGAGGCATCTCTTCTTTTGTCTTTT
>BOPN01000230.1:219235-224235 GCA_017312705.2 Penaeus japonicus
TTTTATGTTGATTTGTTTATTGATTATAATTATTTTCCATGTAGCTACTTGCAGGGCTCTTGATGGATTAAGAAGGATTAGTAATTAGCATTGTGCACATGGTTTCATCTGGAGTGTAACACTTCCCTGTTGGTTTTGCATGTAAAACAGGAGTGCATCTTTAAATTAGTAATCATGAGTTGTCTTTAGATACAGTTGCGTTTGACTCGAGTGAATATTAATTCTATTTTATTGCAGATAGAGTCCTTGATTCCTGTTAGTTATTACTTTCTTATTTTATTTTTTTATCTTCTAAGAAAGTATTTTGTATTTCTGCTTGTTGATTATGAGATCAAATTCATGGTAATAAAGATAAAATAAGATACAAAGTTATATGTAAGGTTGTGGGGAAGATTTAAATGACCTGTGAGTTTCAAAATGAGGTTCATGTTGGATGACTAACCTGTTTAAACATTAACATTTAAACATAAATGAGTAAGTGCCGTCTCATGCTTCCTACTGGTAAAATTTGTTTGATGCTGAAAGTTTTGTCTTTTGTGGTTTATTTTACTCCTTGTATCTTGTTATTTTGATAGATGATGATACGTATGACTGATTAGAGGGACAAAGAATTGATGAAAGTGAAGATAAGAGTGCTATTAAAGTACCAGTAGTAACAATTGCATTTTTGTTCCAGGCAAAACGTCTTATTACAAATGAGTTTGCAGCCATCAAGGTCATCAAGCTGGAACCAGGTATAGTAGATGTTAACATTTGTATAGAAAGTTGTACTGGTGTATGTAGTTTATAAGGGGAGGACAATTCTAAAAATAGTTTTATTTGCATATACTTATTTATTTATTGACTTACCTATATGCATACACAGATTTTACTTTGACATAAAGTCTTTATGTGGAGTCAGGTGTTTCTATCTTTAAATGTACTGGATGTCATTGATCGTGGTGTGGCCTTTCTCTTTTCATTGATCGAGACTAGAATGTATCTTTTACCACCCTCTAAGGAACTGCTATTTATCAGCCAAGACACATAGTGAGACTAAGTCAACACCACACTGTACCAGAAGGAAAATACTTTAGAATGATAACTTGCTTTTATGATTTGGATTAGTAGTTTATCAGTTATGGCGAGTATAAGTTGCATGGAAGAGGAAGAATTATCAAAGAGATTTCATGAATGTTAATTAAGATTGCAAAATAGATGCAGTCATATGCTGTTTAACTCTCTTGTGACCAATGTATTTGTGAAATTATTCACATATGAATATATAATAGAAATTTTCCACAGCTGAGGGAACTACTCCAGATCATTTTGATTGGCTTTATGTTATTCTAATTTTTCTTTACAAAAAATGTTCAAGAGTTGTGGTCCTCCCTCTAAATCATAACTGTTGCAGAGGGTCAGAACAAAGTTAAAAGTTAACTGCAGTAGACAATTGCAAATATGATGACTTTACCTTGGTCACTCTATGCTTTCAATGTCCCTTCAGGTGATGACTTCACCATCATCCAGCAAGAAATCCTGATGATGAAGGACTGCAGACACCCAAACATTGTTGCTTACTTTGGGAGTTATTTACGGAGAGACAAACTCTGGATATGCATGGAGTTTTGTGGAGGTGGATCCTTGCAAGACATATACCATAGTAAGTGCTTTTTGGTTTACTCTGTTTTGGAAATTGAAAGTACAGAGAATGTTGTGTTTGTCTTTTCTAAAGTATATGTATTTGAAAGTTTTGTATTATGAATAAGATTTCAATAGGATTATACTCTACAGAAGCTAACATGATTTTATGGTTTGGTTTATATCATGAAACTTTTTATGGTTGTGTATGTTTTTTTTAATTTTCATATATAGAAAATATAAAAGCTTTAATTAACTTTTATGTAATATATAGGTAGGATTAAAAGAAAGGAAGAGATGAACTAATGTCCCCTAAAAATTTCAGTCACTGGACCTCTTCAAGAGCGTCAGATTGGATATATGTGCAGGGAGACGTTGCGAGGGTTGGAGTATCTCCACCGTATGGGTAAAATGCACAGAGATATTAAGGTATGTGCTCAGTCTGGTAAAGGTTTTATTGAAAAGAAAAAAAGAGGTGAAAATATATTGATATGATTTTTTAGTTACTTAAAATATAAAGTGTTCAATATCTTTGTTTTGTCATAAATCCATTAAACTTGCTCTTTCCCCCAGGGCGCCAATATCTTACTAACGGAGAATGGTGATGTGAAGCTGGCTGACTTTGGTGTCTCGGCACAGATCACAGCCACCATAAGCAAAAGAAAGTCTTTCATCGGCACGCCATATTGGATGGCACCGGAGGTAAGTTTGTAGCAAAGAGAGATTACTAAGGAAGTTTTTCTTTATCTTTTCTTATGTGATTATGACTGGTTATGTGAGTTTACTTGATAAAGATATTGTCTTTTTTATATTTGAATTCTGTTAAAAGATTGAGTAGATATATGGATGATAAGGATAACTAGTAAAGTAAACTATTTAGACTCGAAAATAAGGACAGATCACCCTTTAGCTATGCATTATAAAGTGACTAATATGTTGCAAAAATGTTTCTGTGGTATATTATAGATTTTGTAAATTAGAGTGCCAGTTTGACATTTCATAGAACTTTTAAGTCTGCATCTTATCTGGGTTGGAAATAGGACTGTTTTCCTTTGAGAAAAGCAGGGTTTTTTTTTTTTGTGACCAAGAACATAAAATATGGAGTCAGCTGCTTGAGAACTAAGAAACAACACTTTTCCTGATACATAAGATGTTTATTTTTATATTCAGTATTAGACACTTTCTAGGTGCATAAAAGGAAGTATGACTGCTCTGAAATTAGGCAGTGAAATTTAGAATCATCACAAATGGTTAAAAAACACTATTCTTGCAGCACTAAGAGCAAGTATCTAACTTGAGAAAAAATTATGAAAGCATTCAGTGTTTTGATAATCCACTATAGGATTCTTTAGCCCATTCGCGCTGGTTGACTTGCTATCACGTTCAGTGATTTTAGGGTCAGACGCCGGTGACAAGATATTTGGTCAAGGCCGGTGCTCAGGTTGAGCGGGCGTACAGGGCTCGCTTGTGGTTAGTGCGTCCGAGAATCCTGAGGCGTTAGGCTTATGCGTTTGAAAACCCCAGCATTCCGACCATTTAGAGCCAGAATAGCCACAACTTGGAATAGGACCTTGTCTCAAGACTGGGGCATTCTATTACTTAGTGTCAGAATGGGAACTAAATTAGGCCTAAATCAATTAAATGGCTGGCACAATACTGTGCCGCCCGGCCACTAGGCTTTTGAATGAGTGGTGCAGTACTGTACCACCCGTCCAGAGAGGGTTAACTTGTTAACAATAGGTGATGTGATATCACATCTTGTTGTGGCAACACTTGCTGCCAGGGATGTGATATCACGTCTTGTGGTGGCAGCACTTGATGCCGGGACATGATATCACGTCATAGCTTTTTGTATGACCGGCATGCTGTGTGATCATGGGTGCAATGGTTGGCTGTGGCCAGAGTTAGGCCTGCAAGCTTGAAATACCCTGGTGTTTAGACCAATCAGAGCCATTGTTATCAGGTGAAAGTACCCGGTATTGAGAGTCTCTTGTAGATATTATAGAGTGCAGTAATGAATAAGTAATATACACGAAAAGTCTATTTTTCATGCCAGATGAAGAGAGATGTAAACAATGCTGGGTTGTGTGGGTAATATACAAAACCAGACTGGTTTGTAATAAAGAAAAAAAAAGATTAACACTGATTTGATGCATATTGATTAATTTTGTATTGTGTTCTGTTATACTAATTACCTTTGTGTTTGATAATCTCTTTGCATCTGCACATGGGTTCATTATAACAAATGTTGAGAATGAAGGTGAATGGAAAAAGTAATTCTACAATAGAGGTAGTATTTTGTAGATCAGATAATGTATACCTCTTTGGGGAGTTACTCTTCTTCATACTCTTCATCCAGCAGTGAAAAGAAACAGAAAACTGGTACATTATATATTTGATGTATGTTATTTATCTATTTATTATAGACATTTTCTTTATGAGACAACCCACTACTGGTTAAAGAATCCTGCTCAGTTATAATGTGGAGAGCAAGTAACTGCTTCAATAGAACAGTCAGCAATGGAGTTGAGAAACTATTTCATAAGAAAATTAACTCTTATTGTCTACTTCTCTACTCTTACAAGACCTTTGAAAATCTTCTGTTCTTTTCCCTCAGGTTGCAGCAGTGGAGAGGAAGGGTGGCTATAACCAACTTTGTGATATTTGGGCCGTTGGAATTACAGCCATTGAGTTAGCTGAACTCCAACCACCTATGTTTGACCTTCATCCGATGCGTGCCCTTTTTCTCATGTCCAAGAGTGGCTTCAAGCCCCCAACGTTAAAAGACAAAGCAAAATGGACGCAAAATTTTCATCATTTCGTCAAGGTAAGATATTGTAGCATTATTTTTATTCTTTTCTGTACAGTTATATGTAGCAATTTTCAGTTTAGAGTGCATATGAAAAATAATATCATTGCAAACAAATGTTATCTTGAAGTAGAATATGTGCTTTGGCTTTAGGGTGCTCAGCATATTAATTCTGAAATTCTTCCTGATGGCTTAAATTTTATGAGACACAAAACACTATCAAAGGAGCCGACTGACAAAAAAAAGGGGGGGGGGTGATAGGGTTCTTTGTTGAACAAAGGAGGTAGACAAAGATTATATAAAACCAACCTCTTTTTTTTTGCACAGCTGAGTCTAACAAAGAACCCCAAGAGACGTCCAACTGCCGACAAGTTACTCCTTCACCCGTTTGTGGCGGCTGACCTACCGAAGTGGCTAGCCGTCGAACTACTGCAGAAAGCTCACAACCCACAGCATTCATTCCCTCCTGAGTTAGAGGTAAGGGTTGATGAGTGATTGTGATAAGGGTATTCTTTGTTTCAGGTGTTCAGTTGATTTTTTATTTATTTTGATGATATAGTTTTTTTTTTCA
>BOPN01000230.1:231735-236735 GCA_017312705.2 Penaeus japonicus
AGCTTTGTAGATAGTAGCTTAAAAAAGTGCTTTTCTTACGAATAATTTTTGGTGAGGACTAACCATGCTTGTGTGTGTAAAGCATATTTCCCCCTGTTCTTAACCTTGCCTCAGGGTGCAATTTTAATCACTAAGATTCATTCTGTGATAAGAGAAGGGAAGACTTTTTTTATTTTTATTTTTTTCTCCTTTTATCCCTTGTCCCTTTTGGAGAGCGGAATTCTAACGGGTTGGATTCAAGGAACTTAGACATAATATGATAGAAATATATCGTAGGGTGGAAAGGCTTTATTTTTTTATGCTTTCATAGATGTTCAAGATATTCAGAGTCTATGTTATGCTTGGAGAAACATTCCTGTCATCAGGAACAGGCACAGGCAGTAACTAGTGTCAAAGCATACACTTAGGAAAAGGGGGAAAAAGCTCTTAATGGAGTGTGTCAATAAGGGTGGTTTTCAGTGGGACTGTGTGTGTAATGTGACACACAACCTGTTGAGCTTCCCAGAGTCAACCCCAGAACCAGTACCGGTGCAGCCTCACTGCACCAGGTGGTCAGACATGCAAGGCTAGTAAGAGTGGAGTGTCTTGATCACGGAGTTTGCATAAGTGACGAGCATAACATTTGGTAAGTGGCTAAGGACTGTTTAGAGATAGAGAATCGGGAAGATGGTTTGATGGTTCAGGAGAGGGGAGACTTAAAAGAATTGCGGTGATGTATCTGGATCCCTTTAATGGGATCGTAAATGGTAGAAATGTTGATAGATTATGTAGATATGATTAAACAAATATATTGAATGAGTAAAAGAGAAAAGGGACAAAGTTCAAGTAAAATTTGGAATAATGGGATTTAGACGTTAGACCAATATTCCTTGGTGCATTTAGAAATTAATTTAATTGAAAACATGGGTAGTCCTCCTCTAAACCATGTTTATTTTTTTATATGTAGTGAATAAGTGCCATTATGTATTTCAGTTATTTCTTTACTTTTTTCATTAGCTTCTATGTAGATTTTTAATTTAAATAAAATGCTTTCATTTCATACAAGTTATGTCTAAACAGTGTTGTTTTTTAAGCTTGTCGGCTGAATGTTGTTAGATTTAAAACCCTTGATTTTTTTTCATTTATCTATTTATTTTTGTTTATGTTTTTTTTTTTTTTTTTTCTTATTCTTTGTTTTAAAAAAATATTGGGCATGACTGGTTCAAGGCAGCGAAAACTTGTTGCTAATATATAACATTTTTATTTATATCTGGTTGCCAAATATGATTCTGAAAACTCTGTATAATAATTCTAGGTCTTTTTTGTGCCACTTTGATCATTATCTTTACCCTTGTAAAGTGCATGAGTTTATGCATAAATGTGAAACTGCAGAAAGTGAATGTATGTGAATGTATTGTAAATATTTGTTATTGCTTTTAGACAGACTATTTCTTTTTATTATAGTTCCAACACTTTCCCTCTGTATTCACTTCATTCTACATGCAATCCATATTTGTGCAGGAGATGAAGTAGAAAATAGATCATATTTATGATAAGAAAGAAAAGAAATCTCCTGTCTTGCAGTATTAGAAATGAAGAGTTGAACCTCCATATGTGTCATTTGTAAGAACATTTTAGAAATAGCAGAATGTAGTTATCATAATTATAAAATCCCTTGACTAAAGAAGTATGCTAATATGTAGGTTTGTCTTTCTGTAGGTATGAGTGGGTAAGTGCATGATGAGTGTGTTCAAGTGTGTTCATGAACTGTGTGTGTATGCATGTGAATGTGTTTGTGTGCAGACATGTATGCATGTGTATGTTTAGATATAATTAGAACATATTTATGTGTTTCGGGAAATAATTTTTTAAAGATAAAAGGGGATCGTTTTAGATCATTTTCAGGATACATTAAGATAAATTTTGTAGGAGCTCATGGAATGTATGCCAGTATATGAATCATTAGAAAGATAGTGTTCTCATTATTTTGTCAAGGAAGGAAGAAAATGTTTTTCATTTTCCCAAATGATTGAGCTTAACACATCGGTGCTAGGGAGTGCACTAGTCAGTGATCTCTGGATCAATATGAATGTTGATTGCAAAAGATGAAGGTTAGAACTTTAGATACAATGTCCCCCCCACCCTCTTGTCTCATATTCCAGACATCTCATTTTTTGTCTATTGCCTAAAAGCATTTAAAAAATAGTAGGCTGTAGTTTGAGAAGTAGTGTTGTCAGAGCCATAAAACCCCACACCTATATTTACTTGCAAAACAGAGAGTAGGTTCAATTGTCAAGTGTAGGTGCCATCCAGAATTAGAGCCTATGTAGATGGCATCCATTGTCATTGGGTTGAAAAAAGGAGAAAAAAAAAAGGAGGGCCACAAGTAGCCCTCCTTGGAGAGATTGGCAGTGCTTTAGAAATGGAAAGCAGTGGCTGGTTACATGCAGTAATGAGTGTAAGATGAGTGATGTGAAAGGAAGAAGGATTATGGAGCTTTGAGAACTGTATTTTCCTTAGAGGTGAAAGGGAAAGACCGTATGTATTTGTACATGGAGCCCACATGCACACGCACACTCATACGGACACACTAAACACTAGCATAAATGCTAATACTGACACTAACACCAATGCTAACTGTAACACTAAGTTTTAAACATGTGCATACAAAAGAACAAACACATAAAAACATAGACATGCATCAGCACAGATAAGTAGTAAAACAGAGATACACAATTAAAAATCTATGAAGATACAAGCATAATCATATGTAAACAAATAAACATACACAAACACATACACAAATAAATATACACAAATAAACATACACAAACAAACATACACAAACAAACATACACAAACACACATACACAAACACACGCACACACAAACACACACACCTCTCTCTCTCTCTCTCTTTTTCCCTCTCCTCCCTCTTTTCCCTCTCTTTCCTCTCTCCCCTCTCTCCCCTTTATCTCTCCCCTACCTTTTTCTCTACCCTATCTCTCTCTCTCTCTCTCTCTCTCTCTCTCTCTCTCTCTCTCTCTCTCTCTCTCTCTCTCTCTCTCTCTCTCTCTCTCTCTCTCTCTCTCTCTCTCTCCCTCCCTCCCTCCCTCCCTCCCTCCCTCCCTCCCTCCCTCCCTCCCTCCCTCCCTCCCTCCCTCCCTCCCCCCCTTCCCTCCCTCCCTCCCTCCATCTTCCTCCTACACCCTTAACCTCTCCCATCCCCTCCTCTCTCACCTTATTTCTCCCTCTTCCTTGTCTGTCTTTTTCTTTTCTCCTACTTCACTTTTGTCCTTTTATTTTTCTTTATCTTTTGCTCTCTCTTTCTCTTCTGCTGTTTTTCTTTTCTCCCAAAAACTCACACACACACATACAAAGAAAGAAAGAAAGAAAGAAAGAAAGAAAGAAAGTGAAGGGCCTGACTTGATTGGATTTTTACCAAAGCACTTGGTGACCTTCAGAAAACTGGCTTCCGCTGCAGGACAGTCCCGGAAAAGTCATGCAGTTGTGGTTGATACGAGTGTGTGAAAGCAAGAAGTACTCTCTGTTGGTGGTTCCATGTGATAGGCTAAGAAAACAGGAGCATTAAAAACTGTGCGGCATTCCCTTTGGTATGAGAAAAGTGAAGAAATCGGGATGCATAGGAGAAAAATATGGAGAAGGACAAGTTTATATTTTTCCTCCACTTGGAAAACTTGTATGAGGATGAGTTGAAGGTGAAAGAGAAGATATGAACATGCAGACTGGACATGAGGAGAAGAAGGGATATATGTTTGATGATTCATGAGATTCGATTAAATGTCTTGTCCCTGTTGGTGTGGTGATTCTTGCTTGTGGTGATGATGAGAAAGTGTGGTAAATCAAAGGGAGAAAGAAAGAAGTTTCAGTTTGCATGTGAATTGTTGAAACCTAAGAATAAGGGTTGAAAAGATAATGCAAAAAAGAGGCACTTAAAATGGATTTTTTATTGATAAGTCAGAATTATTACGCAGAGTTCATGGTCTTTAATAGCTGTGAACAACTTGTTCCTTTATTGATGTTTGTACTACAGTCATTAATGCTAGAGGGCAGTGGCTGGCCGGCACCTAATGCAGATACCTTTAATTTCTGATTTATTTATGTTTTCTTTTGCTGAGAGTTGGTGTATTCTTTAATCTTTTATTTCTGATATAACTGCAGTTAACAAACTGATCTATTTGATGGCAACTTCTTTCCATTCTGAAATAAAATACTAATCTCAAGTAGACAATGAGGTTATAAAAGGGAGTTACTGTATTGTCATTCTAGAATTGGCATAGAGTGCCAATGTTTCCTAGAATCTAAATTTTATTATCATACTAATGTGGGATCTGTATGGGAACTAGGAAATTAACATGAAATTCCTTAGAATATCCCAGCACTTCTGTACGTGCATGCACTGAAAATCCAAAATTGTTGGTCTTTTTATATTCTTGTAAGAAGAATTCAAAGTCATTAAGAAAATCAGATTTGTAAAAATTGAGATCTTATTGATAATTATAGATAATACAGTATAGAACAATTCACCTTATCAATTTATTTTGTTTTGTTCACAATCATGAACATATTTGCAACCATTTTATTCTTGTTATTGTCACTATTATTTTTTCTTTTCTTTTTTTTTTCTTTTGAAATCTATTGCTGTCAGGATATATTATTTGTACTAATATGAATAAGTTCTCAAGACAACCTCATTGTTGTCACTATAGTCTGACCTGGACCCAGTCACTCCCTGGAGCACGGAGGGGCAGAGTGGGGCACAGGGACCCAACGGCTAATGGCCCCAGTGAGAATGGTGGCTATTTGAGACTAGATATGGACAGCAGCGATAGAGACTATGCAAACTTACCTCCCCTTGATCTCTCTTATCACTCTGACCTGAGTTACTATGACCCCACGAATGCCATGAGCACCTCCTATGGTTCCGACCAGCAGCCACGGAGGGCTGGGAGGAGCTTCGAGCTGGGCGATGGGGGCATCCAGGATTCATTCACGCATGA
>BOPN01000230.1:246735-254235 GCA_017312705.2 Penaeus japonicus
CACTATCATGTATATTTTTTCTCTTGTGTTCAGTTAAGTTTGAAGTAGTAACAGCTTGTTTTGTTTATTTATTTATTTTTTTATTGTTATCATTTTTATTAACTTCAGTAGGTGGTCATTAGCTTATGTCACAGTCGGACTCCATATTTTTACCAAGCTTTTTAATCACCTTTTAGTTAGCAGTTGCTGTGCCTTCTCTTGGCTTCCTTAAGCCAAAGGAAACAATGTGTTGATAGACAAACAATGTTATAGTTTAAAGTAAAATTATTATTGTACAAGGTATTATCTTCGAGGATTATAAACATCAAAAACATATCAAGTGTCTTGTTTTTGAACATAGATATTAGCCTTTTTCCTTATCATCTTAGGAAATCATATAGGGCTTAGTAGTAGCTTTGTGAAATTTCTGTCAGTGTATCAAATTATGTTGATATATCTTTCCTTGTTACTATCGTTTACTTTTTTTTCTTTTTTTAATTTTTGGATATTTTCAGGATGCAGGACTGTGATGCAAATAAATGTATTTTTTTTTAGAACGTAATGAATATTAATATTACATATATTGGCTTAGGTATTGTATTTTATTTTAGGCAGTATATATTACCTGTAGATATCTATTATGTCTTTTTATCCCATCTTCTGCACATTATTGACAGAGCTTACAATGTGTTTTTCCTCTCTCTCTCTCTCTCTCTCTCTCTCTCTCTCTCTCTCTCTCTCTCTCTCTCTCTCTCTCTCTCTCTCTCTCTCTCTCTCTCCCTCCCTCCCTCCCTCTCCCTCTCTTCATTTTTTCCTCTTATTCTTTTTCTCTTTTTATCTATGTATCTTTTTCCAACCACTGTCGATAAGAGGACCCCGTATAATGGAGTGTTTCCTCCCTCTGTTGTCTGCGTTTGCGACAGACAGTGGTTTCCCTGGGCTCGGGTGTGGTCTCCTCTATCTCGCCTTGTACAGGGGCGTGTACACAGGCGGTGGTATGTAGGACCATAATGCAAGCAGCTGTAGATTTCCCTTGGTTGATGGGCACTTACCTCAGAGTTTTTCTTGTTTTGGTTTAGTTCATTATTAAGATATGTTTCTTTTTGGATTTTGGATTTTTTTTTTTTCTTTTATTGCATCTTTTATTTTTATTCACTTATTATTCTCCTTTTTTCTTTTATAATCCTTACCAAAGGTTTGTTCTCACTCAGAGTGATGATTTTGAAGGACAATCTACCTCCCTCTCCAGGCTGATATAACCCAGAGTGCTGTTCTGTCTAGATAGCATACACGTTGGAAGGCTTTCATTTTTTTTTTTTTTTTTCGCTTTTGGATTTATTCCTGTGTAGATGAGTTACTTTTTTTTTTTTTTTTTTTAGATTATCATAAAACTTTCTCTATTTTCCTTTTCCTCTTTCTCTTTATCCTTTTCTCTCTAATATTTTTTCTTCTTCTTCTTCTTTTTTCCTATGTATTTATTTTCTTTCTCCTTTTCTTTTTCTCTCCTTTCTCTTGTTCTATTCCTCATTCCCTTTCTGTATCTTATTCTCTTTCCCTTTTTCTCATTCTCTTCCCCCTCCCCCCTTTCCCTTTATCTATCTCCCCTTCCCTCCCCTCTTCTCTTCTCCTTGTCTCTTTATTATTATTTTTCCTTCTCATTCCATTCTGACTAACCATTCCATTGAAGAGAAGTTTTCTTAACCATAGTTAAAAGATTTTGCTTAGACCAGTCATAGGTACTCTTAATATATTGTTGTTTTTTTAATATGTTTGCATTGATTAATGACATTAAAGAATTGAGGAAGGTATAGAAAAGAAAGAGTCGCTTTTAAGAATGTAGATGTCTCTATTGTAGTTACTTTGTCTTAGATTGCGCATCGGAAAAACGTCTTCCCACTACAAGAGTTAAGCGAGTCTGTATTAAAATTGTGATTGTCTGTTGCGTATGCAAAAGGGTTTTATTACAGACTAGTTGTGGCTGTTGAAAGCTGAAAATAAGAAGGTTTCATTTGTTAATATAGTTTGCTTAGTTATGTAAAGGATTAATTTTTTAGAATTGAAGAAATTTTGGTTTGAGTTTTGGGTCTTGTTTTGTTTTATGAAGATTATTATTTGAACCCTGGATGGGGTATTAGACATTTCCAAATATCAGGATCGATTGCCCTCTGAATGACCCATCATTTTTTAAATTATAAGTGAAGTTAGATTATAAGGTTACTCCATAAAAAAAGAACGTAAAGTTAGGTATAACAATGGAAATAAAAAATATTTGTTAAGAATTAATTTCCTTGTTTTTCTTATATGCAGATAGTGTTATTTATTTCATATTTTGAGTTAACAGTGATAGATGAATTAATAGATATGTTTAGGACTCCTTAAATCATACCAGGTGATGTTACACAGACTTAAAGCAGCTCTTGTAATGGGAGATGATTTTAAAGTAGGAATTTTGCTCTCAGAATGTTAAAATTACTTATGCATTCATTAAAATATAGTTTGATGTTGGAAGGTATCTTGGTAGGAACAAATTTGATCTCTTCCATAGTTGTTTTGAATTTCTCTTTTAACCCATTCACGCCGCGGCTGTTCCGGCTCTAAATGGTCAGAATGCTGGTGTTTTCGAAGGCATAAGCCTAACGCCTTGGGATTCTTGGGTGCACTAGCCGCAAGCGAGCGCTGTATGCCCGCTCACCTGGTGATCCAGCCTTGACCAAATATCTTGTCACCAGCGTTTGACCCAAAAACCACTGAATGTGATAGCAAGTCAACCGGCGCGAATGGGTTAACAAAGGATATAGTGAGGATCCTTTGCCAAATGGGGAAGAGTCTGTCACTTCCTAGGAGTTGACGTAGCTTTGGTTCTGACAGAAAGTCACTCTTTATTGTCATCCAGCAATAAATGTATTTGTGTGTATGAGCAAGTGTGTGTGTTCATGTCAGTGTATATACATGATAGATACATATATGATTTTGTTTTTATAAAAATCTATATTCTTTCAATTGAAAGTACAGTTTATAAGTCACAGTTTGTTCTGGTTAAAGGAAAATATTTAAGTAGTTATATAGAATGTATTTACTACCAATTCTCAAATTTCATCAAACATACAAAGTTATTGAAAACCATTTAGGGTAGGCTTTTCGTTTAGGATTTCCTTTAGGTTGCCACTTAGTTTTGATACTTGATTTAACAGCAATTGAGGAATCTCACACAGAACTTCTTAGTCCATGACAATTTATGTATCCCATTTTTATTTCATGTAATGTAGTTTACAGCCCATACATAACCTGGCAGTACATAAATTGTTACTGAAGAGATTTTGATAACTCAGTTTCTCTGTTAACCCACACAGGACGGGTGGTACAGCATGTGTACCGCGCATTCAAAAGCCCAGTTGCCGGGCGGCACAGTATTGTGCCGGCCATTCAATTGATTTAGGCCTAATAATTCGAACGCCCCGGCATTTGGACATTCAAGGCTAGAATTCCCCTGTCGGGAATGGGTTAATTTCATAGAAGTTTATGTACTTTAATTGCTTAGATGATAAAGAGAAGAATGTGAGGAAAATCCCTAGATAATTCATATTTTTGTAGAAAGGTGTGTTTGGTTTTGAATAAAATATTTTTAATTAAAAGAGATTAGAGTAAAAACTGTACTTCCAAAAGAGGTTTAATTAAGTATTAGGATTGGCTACAAGCTGTATGAATCAGACATAAAGTTGGTTTAGTTATTGTGTCACCTTAACCATTTTTCTCATTTAGGAAATACATGGAAGGCTTTCCATCATGGAGAATGGAGAAAATTCCTTGGTGTAATTTAAGTGATAGACAAGACAAAAAAAAATATGTCACAGACTTCGCATATTTTAGAATAGAACAAGATATCCAAGCTTAGGAACTGTTTTGATTATGTTAAGATATGATTATTACTTTTATTTTAATGAATGGATCTCTCTCTGTCTAAAGAGTGAAAAGATGAAGAGAATACATTTGCACATGAAAAGAAGTTGGGTAATTGATAAGTAGTAAAATAAGATAATAAGATAAAGGTATTTGGAAGGAAGCTGATTGACAATAGAGAAAAGAGTAAAATGCCACACATCATTGTTATTTCGGCTCTTGTCAAATTGATGCATTTGGATATATAATTAGAATGAGTGTTGTGGACTCTTTTATCTGTTTTGAAGGGGGAAGGAAAAAGATGATTGATTTTGATAGACAGGAAAACAAGCAGAATAGATGAAGAATTTTGAACCAAGAGAAAAGTGGGTTAAAATCTTTTATAACAAAGTTATTTGTAGTAAGAGCATATTGAATAACTCCCAGTTGTATACATAAATTTTCTTTACTTCTTTTTTTCTCTTCTTTCCATTTTGGTTTTGAACTATTATGATTATTTACACCTTTGTTTGTAGTTGGAAATATAAATTATATACTGGACTGTATTATGTTTCCATAGTGCTAAAGACAGTGAAACACTTGTTACAAATAAATGATATTTATGTTGTGTGCAACAATGTGTGTGTGTGTGTGTGACACCACGTGCATGTGTTTTTGAGCGCACATACGCTTGTGCTTGTGTGCAGAATACCCACAAGCTTGTGTTTTGTCTGCCACTGCACAGGCACAGAATAGATTAAAAAGAGGGAAAACTTTATTGAAAATTAAGACCTACCATTACACTTTTCAATTACAGGGTAAGGTACATTTATTATTTCTCTGTTGTTTGTTGTAACATATATACATCAGCAAGGTTGTATCCTCCTTATTTGAAAGTTTATAATCTTTTCACTCAGGATTCTTTTGTGTATGTTCTTGTGTTCTTCTTTACTCTGAACACTTAAAAATATTTTCAACTTAGTAGTTTTCATTGTTTATTTATTTCCGATATTTCAATGTTATTATATCTGTCCTTGAGTACAAAGTCTTCAACACAAAAAAGTAGACATGTTAACTGCCAAGATGCTAAAGTCTCGATCTTTCTTTTAATGTCCTTCCTTATATTCCTCGACACTTGGCAACGATACTAACAGCCTGTCGTAGGGGATACTAAGGCCACATCATGACTCACACCAACATATAATTGGTTTTGTGTTGAGTGAACAATCTGCACACCACAGCTTTGAACTTTTTTTTTTATTTTTTTTTATATAATATTATACTGTTTACCTGAAAGATGAGGGCTTTGCTTTGGTTAGACTAATTTTGTTTAAATATTCTAAGTGTATAAATGTATCTAATCCATATTGAGTGTTAAAGATGAATGCAAAAAAGGAATTTCAGTTTAATTTACATATTTACCATTGCTTGACCCTCATCTTTTTACTCACTAACCTGTTTTAAGTAATGCTGTGTAGCATGCTCCTAATGGTATATATTTTAAGATTTTTATTCCATTTTATTTATTTGATTCTGTTGGCAGTAGCAGCTAGCAATTGTATTAAAAAAGGGCTTCCTATTAAATCAGATCTTTGTGTAGGGGAAACGTGACAAAATTTTAGATGGAAAGTACATCAGATTTTTAAGATAGGACAATTGCCAAGAGAAAAATACAATCTCCTGCACAAAGATATATTTTTTAGCATTGTTATAATCTGCTAACCTTTAAAGGGACATGTTGTGGATATTTCTGTTTTAAGTAACAAATATTACCCACGTTGATGTGAAGTATGTATTAGTGTGTTTAGTTAAATCATTATTAATGTTGATATTGATGTTTTTGTATGATGTAAATTTGTGAATTCATTGTATTTAAAGTTAAGCAGAATTTTTTCCTAGATTTCAAAATGTGATAAGTAGTGATGTTATGTTTATTATTGATTGAATTTCATTAACTATCATGAATTTTGAGATATTCTTAAACCACATAGAAATTGATAGTAGTATATTTTCACCAGTTAACTACAGATTTAAATGTATTTGTCAATGTTTTAGATAAAAGTGATATTTTTCTCCAATTTCCATGTGTTTTGAATTTAAATATTCAGTTTCTAAAGTAAACAGTAGGACAAGCACATTGTAACTGCTCTCATTTTCTCAATCAATTTTATGTTACTTTTAAAGATCTTAAAGCATTTAAACTTTTTTTTCAAGGTATAAGAGTAGTAAGAAGATACCTTTTAAAAATAATAATGTTCCTCTCTTTTCTTCTTATCATTATGTTTTCCATAAAAGTCCTTCTGAAATGTATCAGTATCTCTTAGGAGGGTCAGTGGCCCGTTGCCAGCACTCGTTGTTTGCATGAGTGGCCTTGTGTCGTAGGAGTTAAGTTTTAAAAGCTAAGGAGTGGCGTCCATTTGCAGGGGTCACAGCGATCGTCTCTCTGACTTGGACGTGGACATGACCTACTCCTCGCAGTACGTTCAGATCAGTACTCACACTTATGGCCAGATCCCATCCAACTGTCTTGATATTATCTATATGTGCAGCCAACTTTGAAACTTTCCCCTTTTTTTTGTTTATATAAATGTCATTTTTGGTGTGTATATGTACCTTGTATGTATATACGTTTTGTTTTCTTTCTCTCTATTCACTCATTGATAGAAAGAAGGGTATTTAACCTTGTACATTAGTGAGAGCTATGTATATGCATCATATATATCTTATTTCTCTCAACTTTTTCTCTTTCTCTTTGGCTCCCCCTCCCTCCCTCCCATTCTCCCTCCCATTTTCCCTCCCAGTCCTTCCCCTCCCTGTCCTTCCCTACCCTCTCTCCCCTCTCCTCTTTCCTCTCTCCTCTCATATACTGCATCCTCTTCTCTCTTACAATATACTGGTGCCATATCCGCTACTTTGGCCAAGGAGTGTTGGCTCATTTGCTCCCTTGTTAAATAACAAGTACACCTATACATAAGCTTTCAGGTGTAGAGACACTACATATGCATAGTTATCATTGTGAATAATGTTTCTTGATTTTATGAGCTGGTTGTACATATAGTGACCATCACAAGTTGCTGTATAGTCAGGTGGTCTTGTGAATTGTTTTGGAATGATAGGCTTTTTGTTGTGTATGAACACAGGAGGCATCACACAAAGAGGTTGGAGCTGAAAGAGGCTCAAGTGCACTGTGAGGGCATTTTATTCAAATATATCTTAATATATATATCTTAATTTTGTTCATAGTATGTGCCTGAATTTGTGATTTTTATCAAGTGTAATTTCGGGGACTTATTTTATTCACAGCATAAAAAGTTGAGCAAGGTTTATATGAGAATGACTTATGAATTTGCTGTTTAGTAGTTAAAATGAATAAAGTTGATGGAAGAAGACTCAAAATCATTCAAAATAGATAGATATGAATTGAGCCTCTTATAGCTTAAGTTGCCAGTGAGATAACAGAAATATTCAATATGCATGAAGGGCTTTTGCCAATATGTTTGCAGTTGTGTTCATATAATAGCTGACAAAATGCATGTCATTTGCCATTTACTTTACTTTTGCACGTTAGAAATTTGTATACTGAATGCCTAGCACTGCACAATATTAGTATAGCATGTATCCACTGCATGACAACTTTGTAGTGCA
>BOPN01000230.1:259235-264235 GCA_017312705.2 Penaeus japonicus
CATTCATGTCCCTTCCCTTCTCATTTTTGCTTTCTTTTCTCTTTCTAATTTTGCCTGTGTTGTGTTTCTCTTTTTTCTTTCTCTCTCTATCTTTCACTTTCTCCCTCTAGCAATGCCTCTTCCCTCTCTATCTTGGTATAGTATTCATCTTGTTTCCCTCTCTCCCTGTTTTCCTCTTTTCCTCTTTACTGTTAAACTTAAATTGTCCATACGTCTCCTTTCTTTTATTATCCTCTCTTGGTCTGTTAATTCTCATTTCTTTGATACCTTACATTATCTCTGAACTTTCTTCTCTTACTTTCTTGCTCTTGCTTTTGCTCTTCCTTTTCTCATATATGTCTATATCTATCTATCTATCTATATAAATAATATATATATATATATATATATATATATATATATATATATGTACACTCATGCATACAATTATTTACAGATATACATACATATATGTATTTTTTCTGATATATGTCTGCTGATAATGTCAGTGTGGTTCTTTAACCTAACACTGGGTTAACCGATTGGCTTCACATCTACCATTAGATGCCACTTAGACTGGCTAGTGGAGGTGGCGGTGTAAGATTTAGATGCAACGTGCCTAGCTTCTCTTTAGTTACCTTATGTTTAGCTGCTGTAAAAGAAAAAGAAAAAAAACGTATTTGAAATAGCTGTCTCATTTCCGTGGATCACTTAGCTTTTGTTTGGTTAAATCTGTAAATTTTTTTATATATATATATATTTTTTTTGTATGTTCTTCCCAGACGCTCTGAAATAGTTCCTCTTTATGAGGTACGAGCCAAGTTTTTGAGGAAATGGGATAGGCTTTTTCATCTGTCTCACAATATGTCGTTGAATCTAACATTCTTCCCCTACGGTTTTCCTCAGAGCAACCCTGCCGGTGGGTATGGATGATACCTCCCTAACTGAAGCTAGTCAGGCCCTCGACAAGGCCAATCATAACAGGTAAGGGTTAGTCACAAACTGATCTTGGTGGAGTGACGATCTGATCTCTCTGGTTATCGAGAGACCTCAAGTTTTGTTAGAATTTTTTGCTGATTCTTTATGAGGTAGTTGGACTAGGATAAAAGGGATTTGATATATTGATCAATAGTTTATTATGGTGGTGTAATTAGATATTGTAATGTTTTCTTATCAAAATATTTATGCTATTGTAGAAAATGCTTAGATCTTTTATCTTTTTGACTCATTAAAGTTATTTATTGTTACTTTTTTAAGTTGTTACTAGTATATTTTTCTCCTCCCTATAGCAGGTACAGCCAGTCATCATCGCCAGGACGGGAACGAGGGCATGCAAGAAGACATTCCAGTGCCGATGCTCACCAGGAAGAAGGGGAAGAGCTTACTGACCAGACTGCCACACTTACCTTGACATCAGCCACAGCTCGCCAGAGAGCTCAGAGTGACAGCCAACATGACCGCAGACGTGACGGTAAGGAGCAACTTTGTGAAACCCTTTTTTTTTTTTAATCATGTAAGAAGTAGGGGGTGGGGGGAAGAGTTGATATTAGTCAGATGAGAAGTTTTAACATGTTAACGATAGGGCTGTTTTTGATCGGGCGTATAGCCAAGTGCTATAAGCCCGATCACCCGGCGCGCCAGCCAGGAGGATAGCCACGACAAAATATCATCTCATCCCTGGCGGCTGATGCTGCCACCACTTGACGTGATATCTTGTCGCTTGTCCTTAAGGGGTTAAACATAGGCAAACATGTATAATAGGCATATCAGCAAATGAAGAATCTCCATTAAGATTTAAATGTTATATCTAATTGTGGCAGGAATTTTTATCCTCAAGAAAGATACTTGTTTATTTCTTGAGAAGAATATCCATGTGAGACAATTAGTAATCATGTCTTATGTTTTCATTCTTGTCTACATGCATTCCATATCCCTTAACCAATGTAGTATGTGTTAATCCAGTTATTACCCTTCTATCCACTAATCCTTTTTACAATTTACAGGATCCAAAGAGAACGGGCAAGCAGGAAGTGGGGGGGAAGAGGATGGGAGCGGCACACCACCTGTCCCACCACGGAGAAAAGACAAGCGGAGACACAACACTCCTCCGAGACCTCAGTCGAACGGCCTGCCTCCCACGCCAAAAGTCCATATGGGGGCTTGCTTTTCAAAGGTATTGTAGTTGTTACTTATCTATTCATTTATTTCTTAGTATTAGTGTTTCCTGTGCTGGATTTTATTTTGTCTGATAAGGGAGGAAGTGCATTATTGGAAGGATACTAGTGTATTAATGGTAGGATTTCTTCTGCACTTTTGGTCTTAGAAGATGGAAATGTTTCTCAAGTAAAAATCTACATTTATCTGAATGAGAGGGCTTTTGATGATTGTATGTTTTAAAATACCTAGTTGTTGCTAAAATTTGATAATATTATATAAAGAGAAAAGAAAAAAGATATAGTGACTGGATTGGGCAGGTTTCAAGGCATCAGTATGATTTGTACATTGTATAGGTGACAGGTTCTTTGTCAGCACTGTTCCAATGAATATTTGATTGATGATATATTTTTGAATATCCAGAAGGTACCTGTGTCCTGCAATGAGAATTGGTAGACCCCATTTCTGATGCTTTCACATTTTCTGGGATTTTGGAAAAAAGTAAAATGTCCATGAACATTAGATATTTGTTGCTTGATTATTATAATGCACAGTAAGATGTAAAAACAATTTCATGTTATCCAAGGAAGGGGTTACATGAATTAAGATTCAAGAGTGTTTCAATATGAAAATGTTTAATTTTTACTTTACAGGTGTTTAATGGTTGCCCACTACATATCCACTGTACTGCGTCATGGATACACCCAGACACTCGCGATCAGCACATTCTGATTGGAGCCGAGGAAGGGATATACACACTAAATCTCAATGAGCTACACGAAGCAGCCATGGAACAGCTATTGCCTACTAGAACCACTTGGATGTTTGTCATAAAGGACGTGCTTATGTCCATATCAGGTACAGCTTATTTTATTTTTATTATTATTATTTTTTTTGCCTGTTATTTTTCATTTGTATGTTATGTATGTTAACCCATTTAGTACGGGTGTCATGACATACAAGTCGGCACCGATTAGGCCTAAAAGACGGGAGTCAATGCGTACAAGACGCGACATCGGGATCTGCTCACAGTTGAAGCGCGCACACAGTCATAGAGTATTATGGTTGTAACGGCGCTAGCTGTAGAGCTATAGCGTTCAAAAGTCAGCCTAAACCCTCATTTTATGATGGATTTATGGAAAATTAATGTTTGAGCTAGTCTGCGCTACCCAGAGGGCTGAGAAAACCCTTCCCCCGTCCCTCTAATTATTGGCCGGTGTCGCTAGTGTCGTTGACCGCCCGCCCTGACGACCAGTTCGGACGTTAGGCGCCCCGTCCGCAATGGGTTAACCCATTCCCGACGGGGGAATTCTAGCCTTGAATGTCCAAATGCCGGGGCGTTCGAATTATTAGGCCTAAATCAATTGAATGGCTGGCACAATACTGTGCCGCCCGGCAACTGGGCTTTTGAATGCGCGGTACACATGCTGTACCACCCGTCCTGTGTGGGTTAATTATCTGTTTACACCTAACTACATTATTAATTGCTAGGTGACATTAGAAACGATGATGAAATTCTTATAGTGTCTGATATATGATATCGCTTAAATGAATTATTTTTCGTTTGATATGTAATATAATTGTAGATGTTATATAGACTTGATGATGAGGTAATTTTTATATTGTATGATATGTAGTATCGGTTTAATACG
This sequence comes from Penaeus japonicus, assembly GCA_017312705.2. NCBI lineage: Eukaryota > Metazoa > Arthropoda > Malacostraca > Decapoda > Penaeidae > Penaeus > Penaeus japonicus. The sequence goes on from BOPN01000230.1 coordinate 263,021, forward strand.
ATTTTAAAAAGTTGATATTTTCTTTAATATATGTTATTTTTTTTATTAAATGTTTTACAAATTTTACAATGTTTTATAAATTTCCCTCCTTTTCAGCTACATATATATATATATATATATATATATATATATAATGAATGAATAGGGAGTAAAGATTTTAATAGATTTGAAGAGAAAATTTGTGTTTGATTCTTTAGTGTAGATGATTTCTCATTCTTTCTCAATTTTAACTTATAGGTAAAGGACCATATCTCTATCGTCATGAGCTGATTGGTCTTCACAACCGACATTTGCACAAGTTCTCGCTCCCCATGAACAAAATTCCAGAGAAGTTCCTGCCGAGAAAATATGCAATCACGACTAAGGTAAACGAGCGCTTGGCAGTATTACTCCATTATGTTTTCATGATATTCCCACTCCTTTTTTCTTTAGAAAAAAATTATAATTGTTTCTGAGTTACTTGTGAAGCGTTTCAGTACTGTATTTAGATTACATAGAGTTCAGATCAGATAAAAAAAAAAAAGTTCATATCGAGCTGCTTTTGATCAGCGTGATGTGAACCAATGTTATGGATAATGAATATATAACACATCACGTTTTCCTCAGGTTCCAGATACAAAAGGGACTTTGCGATGCTGCGTAGGCCGTAATCCCTACAATGGCTACAAGTACCTGTGCGGTGCAACCAGCTCCTCTTTGTACCTGATGCAGTGGTATGACCCTCTCAACAAGTTTATGCTGCTCAAGGTTGGTCTTTGTGATTTTCAGTCAGTTTGGCTTTTGTTTTCTGTTTAAGGGGAAATTAAATGGAAGTCTGTTTGGTTTCATATTTAAGTTGACTCGTGGAACATTTTGTTGGTATGAGAGTGTTAGATTTTATAAGAGCTAAATGGTAGTCATTGAAAGAAGGAAAATACATACATATGGGAGTGTGTTCTCATTCCTCACTGTAGTCTTCTGTAGGATCAGTTTCATATCCCTTCCTCTCTTCCTTTTCAGCAAAGTGAGTGTTACCTGCCTCATCCCCTAAGAGTATTCGAGATGGTGATCACGCCGGACCTAGAGTATCCCCTTATGTGTGTCGATGTCAACCGCAGCTACGGCTCGGAAGACATCTTGCGCCACAACCTCATAAACCTCAATACTGGCACGACTTGGACTCCCGATGATGACGAGGACATGGACGGAATGGCCACCGTGGTCCCCCGGCATAAT
>BOPN01000230.1:269235-286735 GCA_017312705.2 Penaeus japonicus
CCTGACTACAGCCAACCCTTTTTATGAGGACCTAGTGCTGGCTGGAAGCCAGGCTAACGTATCACGTCTAGAGGCTCACTTATACAACCTTGCCTAATCCTTTAGAAATAGTGGGACTGCATTTGCGGTGCTGTGAAAATTACTAATGTGAACTTCATGTGGTTACAAAATGGCAGTATGGAATCTGTATTATTTGTGATAAAGAAAAATTCAAAATCTGTTAACATCTTTTTCAAGATATAATCCCACTTATTTCATAATATTTATTTTGAGCGTTGGTGTAAGGTAACTAGATTCTCAGTAGAATAGTATTCAATACAGTTTAAGCACTTTGCACTTTTTTTAGGAAAGGCATTTATAAATTTTCTTAAAATTGTTGACTATTACTAACTAACCATGAAAGAAAGTAAAAAAAAGAATATATATATACATTTTTGCTGGACAACACATTACTATAATTATGGCCTTTCTCTGCTTCTTACAAAGTTTATAAATACCTCTGATATAGTGTTCAATCCAGTATATCATATTATATAATCTTGGAGGCTGATGAATTGTCCACTTTTATATTTTGTTTCTTGTGTTTATTCATATAAAGATGTTAATCTGTATCTTTCTGATCAATAATCTCCTGTGGATACCAATGAATTGATGGTTTAGATGACTCTACAACGGATGAAAATGATGAACTTAAATGATGTTCATTGATTTAAGATTCATATTTTGGGCCTTTGTTGGGTAAATGCTGTGTGATTGTGAGTGTGTTTTAGTGTGTATGTGTGCATGCATGCATGCATGCTTGAGTCTATTTGATATGAGGGCATAAACTAGTGTGTCACACATACACCACACCACACATAATAAAGTCATTGACAGACACCCACACATGTAAACCTCCCCAACTTTTACTTAAACACACACACAGCCACATACACATTTACTCTTCCTCCTACATACATAATCACACACAATAATACTGATATAAGATAAGATGAAACTTTTAAAATTAAAAGTCATGAATTTCATACCTTTTGAATTATTAATGCTTTACATTGAACTGTTTAAAGAGCTTGAAAGGGGGGGGGAAATGCTTACATGCTTTATTTTGTGGCTTTGTTATGGCTACTGCAAATGAATAGAGAAATGATTTGGCTTGAAAAGACCAAGTAACTGCATATCTTTTTTTCTTCTCTTTACTGTTTTGGATGTAGAGAAAAGGGGAAGGAGGAACGTCTGTTTTTCCTTCTTTTTTCTTTGGTGGAATTGAAGAGGAATAAGAGAAAATTGATGCTTTGATCCATTTTCGTGGAATCTGATACTAATATAGAATATATATGCATTTATACCTACACCTATTGTATCCCTGCAATTACACAGACCTTCCCAAACACTCACCACACACACTCACAAACTCACACTCAAGCTTACACTCAAAAACTCTCACTTGCAAACTCACACTCACAAACTCACACTCAAGCTTACACTCACAAACTCACACTCACAAACTCGCACTCGCAAACTCACACTCGCAAACTCACACTCACAAACTCACACTCACAAACTCACACTCATAAACCAACACACACACACACACACACACACACACACACACACACACACACACACACACACACACACACACACCACACACACCACACACACCACACACACCACACACACCACACTCACTCACTCTCACTCTCACTCTCACTCTCACTCTCACTCTCTCACTTTCTCACTCATTCGAGAGTAAGAGAGAATTGTGTGTGAGTGAGAGTGAGAGAGAATATGTGTGAGCGGGAGTGAGAGAGAATGTGTGTGAGTGAGAGTGAGAGAGAATGTGTGTGAGCGGGAATGAGAGAGAATGTGTGTGAGCGGGAGTGAGAGAGAATGTGTGTGAGCGGGAATGAGAGAGAATGTGTATTAGCGGGAATGAGAGAGAATGTGTGAGAGCGGTAGTGAGAGAGAATGTGTGAGCGAAAGTGAGAGAGAAGTGTGTGAATGAGAGTGAGAGAGAATCAGTGAGTGAGGTGAGATATGATGTGAGATGCTTTCATAAGAGAGAGGGAGAGGGAGAGGAAAAGGGTGGTTGTGGATCACATAGATGTTGGATGTGTATTAGAAAGAAAGGAAAGAAAAAGAAGAAAAATATAAAACAGCTCAGAAAGTGAAAGTTTGTGATTTGACCTTATGAAATTTCGTTTAAAGTATGATTTCAACAGGAGTATTAGGGACTTGAAATTTATACCTGATGATTATGATTGTTGTGATTTTGATAGTATTAGCCAGCTTTGAAAGAAAACAAAAGGAAAAAAGAAATGTTCTGACATGTTATATTTCTATAGATCTTTTCTTTTAAGATGTCAAAATAGTTTTTGGCAAGTTATTGACTGCATTATTGACCTTGTCATTACTGTTACAAAGTTTTTATTTTTAATTATTATTATTATTATTATTATTATTATTATTATTGTTGTTGTTGTTATAATTAATGTTTCCGTGGGACAGAAAAGTTTAGTTTTGCCAAAGAGCAAAGAAGTCTAAGAAGGCAAGAACATTCAGTATGGGGATGTTGATACAGATGTGTTATTATTGGTGATATTACCATCAATTTTACCTTTATTATGATTATTGCCTTTCTTATTTTTATTATCATTATTGTTGTTATTATCTTTATTATTATTGTCATTGTTATTATCATTATTATTATTATTATTATTATTATTATTATTATAATTATTATTATTATTGTTTTTATTATTATCATTATTATTATTATTATTATTGTTATTATTATAATAATAATTATTAGTATTATTAATTATTATTGTTATCAGTATTATTATTTTTATTATCATTATCAGTATTATTATTTTTATTATCATTATCAGTATTATTATTTTTATTATCATTATCAGTATTATTATTTTTATTATCATTATCATTGTCATTATCATCATCAATCATTATTAACAGTTATAAATTTTGATGTTGCTTTTAAGTGCAATAATGATGGATAGACTATTATCTATTATCATCAAATGTATATATATTTCAGTTCACTGTGGAAGCCTTTGTCATATATGATACAAACACTAGGATAAAAGTAGGAGATTTAAAATGCATTGGTGATATTGGCTCGTGACGAAATTCTTTGATAAAGGAGTAAATAACACAGGATATAGAATATGGTACTGGATTGAGGGGTATTAGATACACTTGTATGTGTCTTATAATTGTTTTTCTTTTTTTTTCTTCTTTTTTTTCTTCATTTGTCCATTGGTTTGTTAACAAAGCCTCTTTTGCTTACTAAGTATGCTTTGTGTATGTGCTTGTGTATGTGTGTGATTGTGTGTACCCATAGTCAGAATCAGACTGTGGATATCCGCACACATACACACAGACACACACCACTGTCTCTCTGCTAACTGTTATGCCGCTTTGCTAATGATCCTTCCAATGGCTGGCACCCCCTCGGATCACCACCGCACCCCAGCGTTGTAATAGTGTCGAGCAGAAACACAGAGGTGCGGGACGTGGATGAAGGCGTCAACCTCTATGTCCTCGCGGGCCACGAGAATAGTTACTGAGGCGTACACCCCCCTCCCCCTGTTGTCTCTTTCTGGCAATGCCCTCCTCTCTTCTCCCCCTTCTCAGAGATCAGGTAGAGGGCATTCCAGTGAATATTTTTCATGACTTTGTATCTAATTCTAAGACTTATTTGTGTTTTGAGACAAATTTTGGAAACTGGATGAACCGTTCTTTTGTTAAGAGATACCAGTACTTATTCGATTATTTATTCGGTATTATCGTACTTGTTCGATTTTTTATTCGGTATTATCGTTATTATTTGTTTGTTTATTTATATATTTTGTATTCCTCAAGGGCATGGTTTCTTTGTCTTATTCATTTTATTCGTTAATTTTGTGGTCCCCACCTAGTTGATTTATTCGCATGGAGTAAAAGAGTTTATCATGTTACAGTTACAAGTACCGGTAGGTTATCAGTTATAGATGATTTTATAGATTTTCTCTTTATATTTAAGCATTAATAGCATCATATACATATTTACGTTCTTGCTGAAGTTTTGTGAATAAGGGAAACAAATGAAAATACAAATTAAAATACAAATTAAAATCACAGATACAGAAGAAAAAAATATGATTCGATGTTGGTAGAGCCTGCATGGTGCGCCTGATTTTAATCCCTGGATGCATGAACTTTTCTTTACAATTTCTTTTTCTTTTTTTATATATGGCTAAATAGCTCTTTTTATTTCTTTCTGGTTGTCACATTTTTCTCATTATTTAATAGCTTCTGGTAATAAGCCTAGCACATCCTTAGGAATTGTATTCTCTATGATTTTTTATTCTTGTTTTTTTGTAATATATGTATATGTGTTTATTATCACTTGCATAATTCAGAATTTGAAATATATGGTAATAGTTACATGGTGAAAGTGATGTTTATGAAATGAAATACCCTAGGTGCTGGCATAACCTTCATTTTTTAATCAGTTTAATGACTTCGTGATATTTCAGAATTATCACGCTGGAGAGCCGACCATCGTCAATGCTGGAGCCTAGCAGCGCAGCCTCGGGGGAGAACCAGGGCGTCAACTTGTATATCCTTGCTGGACATGAATCTAGCATGTACTGAGCTGTCCTCTGGCGGCTGCTGCAACAACAGTGAAAGAGCAACAAGGGGTGCGAATGGCTTGAGCGAACAAGGCTTGCAGTGTCCACAGAAATTAAGGGTGTGCATGGACTAGTGTTTGGGGGTACCAGAGGGGGACACCCTGCATTCTCTTTGATGTCCAGGTCTTGGCATAGAGATGCTCGTGTGAAATGCCAAGGTACCAGGTACTATATTTCCTGAAAAAAAAAGACAAAAAAAGAGAGAGAGAGAGTGAGAGAGAGAGACAGAGAGTTTTTTTTTTTAATGGAAAAGACCAGTGAGGGAATTAAATGGTTTAGACAATAGAGAAGTGCTTTTAATTGGTTTAATTCTGCTGGGATAAATGGACTCCTTTTTGTGTATTTTACTTGAATTTTGCCTCAATTATGACTTTATGGATTGCTCAGAGTGAGAAGTGGAAATTCCTTTTTGACAGGATTTTTAGCTACCAAAGAGGTGTGTGACTGTTTTCTAAAACATGAAAAAACAAAATTACAAATGTACCGATAAATACAAAAAAGTTATATTTCATAGCTAAAAGCTTATCATTCACAACCAACACGCATTTTTTGGAAGTTTTGTTTGCAAATGATAGAAAATAGATGCTTGTTATTGGAAAAATTATTTGAAAAATTAAAGAAAAATTTTTCACATGTATGAACAGCCATTCTGCTGATACGAAAGTAAGGTAATACAAATTCTATTTTATCTGTGTTGAATAAAAGTGATGATTGTATCTGTCACATTAATTCAGAAACTACTACATTCAAAATGTTGAATCTCGCAAGAATGAGGGAACTACCAATTGCAAGTAAAGCACTACGAGCAGTTTTCATTACTATCAGACCAGCATGGCAGTCCACGTAACAAGGAGATGCTTGCAGTGTCACATTGATAAGGAACACCAGTGAACTTCAGTGAAAAAATTGATCATATTTTATTCTGTATTTCATGCATTTAGGGCCTTGTTTTTAAGACTTATCAGCTAGACTGCGCTCACATACAGATTGCTTACAGATTCTTCCAAGGTTGTTCACAATTGGCTGTGCCATAATGCACCAAGCAAGAAAAAAAAAATGATTTTCTACAAGGAATGCTCCATGTTTGGCAACTGCAGCAGAAATAATGTTAGTGATGAAATCTAGCCCTCAAAAGGCCTAAAAATTACGGCTTTAGTCCATAACCGAAATACCGATGATATTTTAAGGACTAAATTCCAGTCTTCTTAGTGGCTCAGGACAGTTTTTATGAATGTGTGTATAAAGAGAGAATTTTTACGATAGCTGTGTTAGTCCGTTCCTTGCGGTGCATGACAGGACAGTGTGAAATCTGTGCCCAGTCGGGGATTAGCTCTGTCCTCTTATTGCGATTCATGCCAATAAGTTCTTCATACTGTTTTATGGGAAACTCAACCAGCATAGGGCTGTATGCTCAGTACTAGAATGTAACCTTGTTTGTTGTATGTACATCCAGGAGAAAACCTCTTGTCCAGATTATAGTATGTTCAAGGTGTACCCAGCAGTGTTGCAGTGTAACAGTATTTCAATAGTACCAATATGCTGTAGATCTAATTTTAATGGCTGTAAATGTTTGGAGTAAACATTTACACCGGAGTTGTTAGACAGAAAGAACTTAGAAAGGCATAGCTGTAGTATTATTTCACTTTTTTATTTTTTATTTTTTTATTTGAAAAATCTTTTGGAATTGATCATTTTCTATAATGCTGATCGTGATAAGGTTGATGATAAGCTTTGGCTAGCCTGGTTTCTATCCAAAGCATCGTCGTAATTCCTGGCTAGCAAGGTGTGAACATCGAGCATTCATCATTCTCCTGAGGGAAACAAAGGGCAGGTCTCACCCTCCTTTAACTATGCATTGACAAGTAATAATCAGTATTTTGTAGAATGACAATTCCTTTATTTAAGCAATACATATGTAAAGAGGCATGCTGTTGTCTCTTCTTCTGCAATGCTTATCTACGTTGTTTCCATTTCTGTAGGTGTATAGATACTTTTTATTAACCACAGGAATGCAAAACAGTGATATAGTGTATGGGTCTGAAACTGAGAACTTTAATAATCACAGAATGTCATATTTGTACAGGTTATTAACTGAGAGTATGTTTTCCCAAAGAATTAGAATAATGGTAACTCTCAAAATCAAAGTAGTTGTCTCTAAGACAAAAATCGTAGTATTGCAAGTTAAGGTTATGAAACTGTCCTTAAAACGGGTCAGTTGTATGAGATGTATGTCCCATGGCTTGGCTTGTTCTGGAGTTCGTGAATGTCAGTTGAAAGTCCACACCTACATTTTTTAAAAGGGTAGAATGCACATTATGTATGAGAATAGGGTGCATTAATTTGTGTGTCTACTGAATAAGTAAATTTTTCTAATGTCGTTGAAGGTAACTGCTGTTAAAATGTGTGAGGACTGGTATACTCTGTGGTGCTGCCAAAGGAGGTTTAACATGCAAAGAGAGAAGGACTAAAAAAGGTAAAGATTGGTGTCTGATTTAGGAAATCGTTAAGTCATTTTTATGGTACATTAATTGGCAACAAAAAAGGAGCCATATGGCACATGTTATAAAAAAAATAATAATAATAATAATAAGGTGGATTGTTATGAAATGGGTCGGGAAAATAGCACTTCGGATTTGAAAAGATCATTAATGTACTTGACTCTTGACTGTAAGAAAGGAGAACTAGCTTTTTGTATATGCTGTGTTTGTGTGTGCTTAGTGTGAGATATTTTGTATGTGTGTGTGTATGTGTGTATGTGTGTGTGTATGTGTATATGTGTGTGTGTGTTGGGGGGGTTAGTGTGAGTATTGTTTATCTACAGGTGTTTTTTTGTGCTTGCATTCATTCAAGTTTAATCTTCCTACTGGCTATTGTGTGCAAGTGTAAAGGCGAGAGAGTTAGTGATTGGACGAATGTTTCACAGCTCAAGCTTTACAAAATAGTTATAAGTGTGATGTCTGAGGTGTTTTTTTTTTTTTTTATATATATAAGTAATAGTGTAGATTTGTCTAGTGTGAAGATTGTTTTTTTCCTTGTTCTTTTATCTTTTTTTTTTTTTTTTTTCTTTTTTACCTTACAAGTTAGTACAGTATTGTGAAACTCATTGTGAGAAGGAAAAGCAGAGATTACTTCTTTTAAGAGGTAAAAGAAGAGAAAGAAACCATTCCCTCTAGTTTTTAAGACCTTCGCAACTCACAGCATACGAACTTTCTTCCATTTACGCAAGATTTGATTCTGGCTTCTATTGATTAACAGCGTTGAATATTTTTTGGTCAGATTCCACTATCTGTATATCATACTTTAATCCTTGGCGGTGTTGGGAGCAGACCATTATATATATCGAGGGTAAATGCCGAGTTCATGCTCTGGGTATCCGATATAGAAGAAAACGTAGGTCAGTCGCATCCTCTGTCGACCCACAGTGACGTGCGTACTGTAGTTTGAAATAACAAAGAATTTTCTAACGGGTTATATGCTATGTATAATTTTATATTACTTGATATTACTATGTTGCCGACATTTTTTGTGATTTAAATTCTTGTCATACTATATATATGTATTACCTGCATGCCCTTGTCTGATTGTGTTATACTCCACATCCATCATAGAAGTTTAGCTTTTCATTACACTTTTAGCATTGAAGTTCAGTAGATATGTATGTGTGATTATTTGAGTCTTTTATTTTATTTTTTTCTTCCTGTTTTTCCATTGATATATATATATCATTTACACTGGAGTGAAGTCATCTGTACTTAATTTATATTGATTGCTCATGCTGTCCACCTTGGTTTGATATTGGTGCTTGTGGTGTGGTGTTGGCTAGGCTGCAGGCGTGGGGCAGTGACGGACGCTAAAGAAGAAACAGCCGTAGACTCTGTCAGGACGTCATCTCTTACCTTTTACGCTGTAGAAAGAAAGGCTTCTCTGTCCCCAGGCATGATATTCCTAGCCATTGTTACTGTAAAACTCATTCTGTTGATTTGATTACATTGAGGGAGTGCTTGGTAATGGTCTAACAGTTAAGATATGGTACCTTCATGGTAGGACCACACAAATCAAAAACAAAGTGTAGTGGCTTACTCATTCCAAATTGTTTGTGTGTATACATGACAGCAAGGTCTATGGAGAAACTGAAATAGTGAATTGGAACTATGCGGTACTTATTTGATATTAGAACTAGATAATCAAAATCTGAGAGAAGTCTTACCCGTGGCTTGGAAAGTTAGATTAAGACAGGAAGGGAAAGTTTACCACAGTGGTAATAAAACTTTAGTTCTAATGTAGTGCCTTGAATGTACAGTTTAAAAGATTTTGTTATAGTGTTATTTGTTTTTTACTTTTCATCATTTCCCCCGAACCCCACCCCATCCCACCCCAAAGAGTTATCATTTATCAAGCTTTTCATATGTAGTTTCAAAATCTGGTACATAAAGGTTATAAATACAGTAGCTTGTCCACAGGGCTGTCAAAGATTACAATATGCATATCCAAGGAAAAGGGAGAATAAAGGCCCTGCAAAGTGTATGCATTGCATAAGCAACCGCATGATTTAACAGTTGTGATATGTATTTAGAAAGATTTTTAGCTTCTTGTAGGTAGCATTCACACAAAGAATTGCTGTATCAAAATGGGTACGTAAGATTGAAAATGACTTCTCGTGCAGTAATGTACTCGCCAGAAAATCTTGCCCATAGTACTGTTCCCATTTGCATGAAAACAGTGGCAAGGCATTTATTGTGGGCTTACCCAAACACACACTGATGTGTTCCTAGATTAGGATTATTGTCATTTTCCTGTCTGGATATAGGCTTGAAAACCAATGAAAGTGAAATTGGTTCTTGTATATATATATATTTATAAACAACTTCTGTAAATTGATAAATTTTTTGTACATAGAGACTAGTTGAAGACAGGAGTGGATGCAGCACCCAAGCTGACTGCTGCTTCACTCTCCCAAGCTTTAAAGTGGACCCCTCATGCTTACCAGAGGCTACCAACCTCTCCCATTATATCTATCTAGCTTCTAGCTCCACACAGCTACCCCACCTCATATCCAATGTTCATTTCTGTTCTTTACATAGTCACGTATTCAAAGCGAGTCAAGTTGTTTGAATCTACGAAGAGTACTGGATAAGGACGTTCATCCCGCAGAAGAACACAAGCATTGATGCATCTAAGGGTGCCTGCCGACTGTGTGCATGGGAAAGCATTTTTGCCAAAGAAAGCATACCATTGCATTCCGTGTCACATGTAGTTTGGCATCATAAATCTCATGTAACTTCCCTACAGCTGCCGTCTTAAAAGGCGAATAGTCTCATCAGTGGTGCAGAGGGATTTTGTCTGTTTGCTAAATTTTTATATAAAAAACAAGAAGAAAGTGGAAGTTAACCTGTTTATTGTATTTATTATTATCGTGTTGTGTTTGCACTTAAAACTATATAATAAAAACTTTTTTTTTTTCTTTTTTGAGTGAAGTTGGTGATTTCACAATAGGAGGTGGTTTATATGTACAGTTTATTGACAGTAAGGTTGTATGTTACAAAGGAAGTTTGAAATCAAGTACCATATAAGTAAGTATAGAATAAAATTGATGTGATGAGAAATCTAAATGTTTCTAGTGAGTACTTCAGGAAATATTAATTTCTTTGAAAATCCCCGATTTTTTATATATAGAAATGCCTTTTAAAGTTTTGATATTATATGCGTAAGGAAATCATTTGTATATAAAATGATACAAATCTTCAGGCTTCTCAGAATCATCAGTACATTGTTATTAAGGAAAAGTATTGCATTTGGGAAGCTGTAAAAAATCTTTGATGGCGAAATTCAGAAAATGCGATGAAACATAGCAACTTTCATTGATTATGAGAGTATTATTTGGTTTGGGTTCAGTGGCTCATGGTTACCTTTTTGATACCGATACTGATTGTATGCCTCAGATACTTAAGGAATAAACAATGACTTTAGTATAAGAACTTGTCCCTTTTAAGCATGATTAAGCAAAATTTGATGAGAAGAAGAACAGATAATTAGGCGTTTAAAAAGTAATGATACCTATGTCATTCTATCACTCTCTGCAGTCACTGAAATGTGTGTGAAAGAGTGTGGTTGCTAGATATCAGTATTAGAAAAATAGAGATATTGGTCTCGCTTGTATGTGCAATACTTTGTTTACTTTAATTGGTAAAATAGACAGATATCTGGAGCCGAACCCATCTTTGCTAGAGTAGATAACGAATTTTTGAGACCTGGTTTGTTTAACCCTAAAGGATGGCAAAGTTCAGAGCTTCATGTGGATGTAGGGCAGTAAAAAAAAAAAAATGGTTTTAGGGTCTACTTTAATACATAAATAATCATTTCAGCTGATGTCATTTGGGTTTTGATGTTTATTGATAATTGAAATGCTTTTATTGATCAACTTGCCACATTCGTCCAGTGTCTAAACATGACTGAGAAGAACAGTTGCCGTGTTTTTTCCTGTAAGGGTTGAATATTTCCTCTGGTCGTTCCTCTCTTGCCATGTGCCCTTCTCCATCTTCATTTTCATGTCAGCATTTCAGTCCAGGGCAGACAGTGTCTCTGTATTTTAACACTTACATATTGGCCGTAGTGAAGGGCTAGTGTTAAAAAGGAAAAAAAAAAAAAAAGTAAAGAAAGGACAGATCTGGTTAGTCGTCTAGAATCGGGATTTCTTGTCAGTCGGACAAGGTATTGTACTGCTTGTCATTCAGGGCACAGAAGTTGCTGTTGATTCTCCGTTCTATCTCAAGTGTTTATTTAGAAAAATCTCTTCTGCAAATGAATCACTGTATTGTTAATGATGATTTATTAATCTGGTTGGCTTAGGTTCAGGATAGCAAAGGAGGTTAGTTAGTCTCCTTAATAATGATTGGTTTATCCTCCTCCTTTTATCGGCCAGATCGATTGAGTGAAATCTGTCGACCTTTCAACATCAAAAAATAGGATTCGATACGTTGTGATATATGATGAAGATATTAAACACATTTAGCTATTTTAGTTATTATAAATTGCTCTATTATTTTATGAACTGGCTCAAAAGTAACCTTTTTTTTTTGTAATTTATAGAAACTGCTATGATGTTATGGAAAGTTGTCATACCCTTAATATTGAAATTGACTGTGAGTCTTTTCAGTGAGGCAGTGGTGATAGAGTGTCAGTTAATTCAGACTTTACATTAGCTTTACAGATAAGTTTAGACAATGAATTTCCACGGAAGGATGAGATTCATGATGTTAGATGTAAATAAGAATCCAGACAACAGGCACAGCAGAGAGATCAAGGTAATCATAATGAACATCTATTAATGCTTGTTGGATTGAGTGCTGATGGTAAAGGTTGACATTGTGATTAAATGTGTAGACATTTAAAAACTGTGCTTTGTTATTTTACCTGAGGAAAGTTTATGTATAATGTTCATTTCCTTGGTAAGTGAGTACCACATTAGCTTGTCAATTTATTTAATGAAATTATTATCAGGGGTGTTACTTTTGCTTTTTAGTTTGATATTTCATGCTATTAACCAAAGCATACTGCACAAAGTGTTGCTAATTACTCAACAGTTTTAATAGTAACATTTTCCTTTTTCTTTTCTTAAGTACGAGATAAAAAATGAAAACAAAAGTTGGCTGTGTTAAAGTACTATGTAAGGGGAATAGATTAATCAAAACGGCAGTTTTTTATTCCACCAATTTTTTAAGTTTGACAAGGGAATATATGGCCATTATATATTTAGACTACGAAGACTGCGCGTATCTTTGCCAGCCGCACCCACAAGTGTGCCTGGGGGTTACGGCAAGTCGCAGTAATCTGGAGTTGTGTGGGCTGGAGGTCCTTCATAAGCTCTTGTTTTACCCAGTGTACTGTATATACCCTCTTCCATACATTATACAGTATACCTTATTCTTAATGATGAAGCACAATAAAGTATATTGTATTTATTTTAAGTATACCTTTTAATAACCTATATACACCTATATTTATTGGATGTAGCTCGCTAACAGATGTAAATATTTTATTAGATTGTTAAAAATGTTGAAAATAATAAGTGCTCGGATGTCATTTTAGTTGGTGAATTTTCCTTTTTGATATCAAAGTAAAACTTACAGTATAGTATGTAAATTTCCTACTTTTATTAGCCTTTTGAAGTGACATCTTAAGAAATTGGATATGACGATCCACTGACAAAAGAATATGTTCAATACATTTAAGTGAATGGATTTCATTTTCCCATTTTGAGAGAAGGAAAGATGTTATAAATTTATACCAGTTTAAGTATGGGAATACATGCTTATTCCACAACTGCATAAAAAGTAAGATACTGCTTTATGCCAAAGAGCATGTAGAAAGTGATTATCAATCTTCAAAAAGAAGATTGGCCAGAACATAACTGATTATTTGGTGTATGCTCTGGTCTCGTGACTGCTGTAATTAATTTAAATGAGTGGTAAGAAAATGGTTCTTAAGAATTCACGCTGAATAAGATTCTAGTACAAAAAGATGAATTAAAATTATAAAAATATCCTAGTGGCCTGATTCTCGACTGTAGTGAACTAATGACGGCGCATGTCCTCTGTGGTAAGAGCGACATGAATCCTACTCCTAATGTCATATGCATATGCAGATACAAGAATCATTATTTAGAGCGCAAGAAAGCCCGTTATAGGGAACTTGGTAAAATACAGCACAGTCGGTAATTTTGCAGATTACAGAAATGTGAGTGGGAAATGTCAGGTATTTTCTTTGTTTTATTTACAATATTCTGATTTTACGAGAAATTACTTACTAAAATTATAGTTATCTGGCTTACAAAAGAAGCAATAACGGTCATTAGTTGCCCTTTCAGTACATTTTCTGTTTCCCAAAATAAATAAAACCGTAGTAATGCTGACGACCAAATGCAAAACAAAAACTATTCCGAGTCAGCAAGCGAGTCGGAATATCCTAGTCCTGCCTACAGCTGATCAGCAAAAGGTCTAACTATCGAGCATCTAACCTCACGGACTAGTTAAGTTCAACGATATCTATTCTAGTTAAATGGAAAGTGTTATACGGAAATCAATAGTTCTATACACATCGTGTGTTATATTATATTTTATTTTTTGTGTTTATTTAAAGTAAATTACACCTAGTCTGCAGCCTCGCCACCGGCTTACCGCTACTGCCCATTAAAGCATATGGTTTCTCAAGAGGTACGCTGACGCCATGGGCACGGGAGAGGAATTTTGAGGGTAAGTGACTGGTTCCTCAAAATAACTCGGTTTTGAATGTGCAAACCTTTATGTAGGTAAGTGGCCTACATGTGTTAGGCAAGATTAGACCACTAGATGTGTAAATCCTTCACTAGGTGACAACGCAACACGGAAACTTGGGGAGTTTTGTAATGCTGGGAAAATTAGTATAAGAAGAATTCATAAACTTGTATGCAGGACTTAATATAAGGATATAAAGTGATTTAGAGCGAACATAGTCCAGGCAGGACGATGTGTTCTTTCCCAGAGACAGGACAGTCTACCGAGTCCCTTCTATTCTGGACAGTCGATAGAATCAGAGCAAGTTGACAAACCGTGCATCTTTTTAACCTTGGTACTGCATTCTAGGTTTGTACTACGTGATCAACGCTGAAAAAAAACTTCAAGAGGTACTTAAAATTAAAAAGGTTGAGAACCCCTAATCTAAAAGATCTAAGGGTCGTAATATAAAATCGAATACTTGTTTGCTTTTACCTTTAATTAATTCTTAAACAATTTGTTGTTGGCTGAACTACAATGATTGATGTTGACGTTGAAATTGCAATTAAACCTAATTCAAATATGAATTTTTTGTAAGTTCCGTAATGCTTACAATGCTTGTATTTTTCTTAACACGAAATTTATTTTAATAGGAGAAAAAAATACATAAAGAGAAAAAGTTTTTTTTTTTTTTTATAAAACTATATCAGTACGATAGTACAGTGGCTCTTAGACTGGGTCCCGCGACAGAACAGTATCTGGTTACGCAATATTACGAAGTGAAATTAAAAATTTAGGATACTTTCTGTGTTAGAAAATGAATTCAAAAGTTTCCGCGTCACACGAATCCCATGTACAGGATTTCACTAAAGGTGTCCCATGAATTCAATGCTATTTTTGTCTTTCTTTTGCTTGTCTTGTTTAGTTTTCAGTGATCATCATGACTCTTACATTAATTTGTATTTGAAATTGAAGTTCCGAAGTTCCGATGAGCCTACATTCATTTTGTTTCAAGCAGCATGGAAATATGCACTGTGCTTTAAAACCAAATTCATGTTGGGTAGTGGGAGGGGGGGGGGTAGAGTTAGAGAAAAGAACATCTGCTTAAGGCGCCATCACAGAAAAAAGTTTGAGAAAACCACTGCGATTATATTGAGATTTCATAATTCAACTTTTAATTTCATACTTGAGTATTCATTGTGAATAGCAAACATTACATAATTACACAATAAAAAACAACAACAAAAGATCAAAGAAAAAGCACTTCAAATCGTATATTTATTTTACATCAAATATGTACACAAATTTACACAGTTGTAACCCCCATAACCAGTACACGACAGCATGGGGCTAAAATTCATTATCCCAAACTTACACAAACTCTTAAGAAAGATAACGCTTAAATAACCCCATCCTTGAACCTTGGCTTTGGCTGGCGGTTATGAAGTCTTTGGCAAGATACTGAGAAGGTGCAGACTCGTAAAAGATCGTGTTTGAAGTTAGTGTGGTAGCATCCCTTCCTGTATGGCGCGGGCACTACTACACAGTATTTTATCTTTTTTTGTCCATGGGCAATGTGAGAAACTTATCATGTATAATCATGTATATTGTCAAAGTTCGTTTCTCGAAGAAAACGGTTATTTATTTCATACATATAAAAAGGTGTATTAGCAGAGCAGTCTTCTCGAGGGTTTGGATTATTTAGGTTGCAAGAACATAACAGTTATTATCACAAAGTTAGGATCAATATAATTTTGGCCTTTGGGGAAAAAAATATTTACAAAACCTATTTACATATAATGCAAATGTAATTACAAAGGTCAACCATTTTAAAGGACTGTTTGTTCAGCCATTTTTACAGAAACAAGCTTACACCAACATATACAAAGACGAATACACACATGTACACAATATACCACACATCGACGTGAGGAACTACGACAGTGCTTGTCCCCTTCAAGAATTTCTAGTTTCAAATCACAATAATATTAAAAATCACGGGTTTCATGGATATTTTTCCGTGTAGCTTCGTGCTAGCTCACTTAAAAGTCTGTAGCGATAACTACAAAGTGTAAAAAAGCAGAACACATCTAAGCGGAGTTCAATCATATAATTTCATAAATGCAAGTGTTCTTTTCGCGTGATTTTTCGCCGCGCGCGCACACTGTCCGCAGGCAATCAATCGTCCGGACACTTTTACACGAACGAAATGTGGCGTCGCTTCTTGACGCTGCGAACCGTTCCGTGCGGCAGCGTCGCCGTGGCCCGGGAGATCGTGTGGCAGGTGGGATAGTCGAGCGGGCCCCCGGCGCTGCCGCCCGCGCCTCCGGAGCGGTACTCGGGCGGCGGCGGCAGGTAGCGGAAGGACGAGAAGTGGTTGGGCAGGTACCGCCTGGGCCCGGGGCCAGGGACGGTTCGCGGCCGGAAGCCTCCCTCCTCGTCGCTGCTGTAGCCGTTGTGGAGCGTCGACCCCGCGTGGATGGAGATCACGGTCGGCCCCGGCACGCCCAGGGGCTGGATCTGCGGCAGCGGCGGCGGGGGCGGCTGCTGCTGCTGGAGCTGCGAGGGCGGCGGCGGCGGCGGGAGACCCGAACTGCTCGTCTTGACGGTCAGGGTCGTGGTGTTGTCCATGAGGGGGGGCGGGGGAGGGGGCAGCTCAGCCGTGGCCGTGGAGGACGCCGAGGCGCCGCCGTCCGTCGTCGAGTTGCTGGTCGTCTCGGACAAATCCCGGTACTTGAAGTCCTCGGCGGCTGGGTCGTCCGAGGGCTTGGAGGACGACGTGGAGGACGAGGAGGCGCACGCTTCCCTCATGATGGAGCCGTTGGTGAGCACGCCGAAGCGCACGGGGCTGGCGTACTTCATGGAGGCGCGGGGGCGGCACTCCACCAGGGGGGCCTCCGTCGCCGCCGCCGGAGCCTCGCCGCTCTCCGCGCCGTACACGTCCGTCGAGCCGAACTTCGACAGCGAGTTCACCCACTCCTGTACCTGGGACGAGACAGACGCAATTAATTCGAGATTCGCACCGAGCGACACGCACCTCCAATCAACTCACTCAATTAGGGCCAAAGAGAAGAAGAGACACAGTTAGAGAAACACGACAGCGGGGACTGACGCCCGAAGGAGGGCGGCGCGGCGCCCCAACCCACCTGACTGGGCTCCTTGTCGTCGACGAGCTTCCCGTTGCTCACCACCTTGATCTCGCCGTCCTCCTCCTGGATGTAGGCGTTGTTCACGTAGATCTTGTAGATCGGCCTGTCGGGGTCCTTCTCGCCGCCCTCGGGGTTCCTCTTGCAGCAGCAGATGCACGCCAGGATGATGCCCGCCGCCAGCAGGATCCCGCACACGCCCACGCCGATCGCCAGCCACACCCGCCAGTCGTAGCCGGCGCTGGAGGCGTGGGCGGGGTGGGTCGCGTTGCCCGCCGTCCGGTTGTCGTTGGGGCTGGCCGAGCTGATCGTGGACATGATGACGGTCTGGGCGTTCGAGGGGACTTCGCTGGCCGTGGGCGTGGGCGGCGGGGTCGTGGGCGGGTCGGGCACGAAGGCGGACACCACG
>BOPN01000230.1:289235-296735 GCA_017312705.2 Penaeus japonicus
AAAGAGAAAGAGAAAGAGAAAGGGAAAGGGAAAGGGAAAGGGAAAGGGAAAGGGAAAGAAAGAGAAAGAGAAAGAGAAAGAGAAAGAGAAAGAGAAAGAGAAAGAGAAAGAGAAAGGGAAAGGGAAAGGGAAAGGGAAAGGGAAAGGGAAAGAAAGAGAAAGAGAAAGAGAAAGAGAAAGAGAAAGAGAAAGAGAAAGAGAAAGAGAAAGGGAAAGGGAAAGGGAAAGGGAAAGGGAAAGGGAAAGAAAGAGAAAGAGAAAGAGAAAGAGAAAGAGAAAGAGAAAGAGAAAGAGAAAGAGAAAGGGAAAGGGAAAGGGAAAGGGAAAGGGAAAGAGAAAGAGAAAGAGAAAGAGAAAGAGAAAGGGAAAGGGAAAGGGAAAGAGAAAGAGAAAGAGAAAGGGAAAGAGAAAGAGAGAGAAAGAGAAAGAGAAAGAGAAAGAGAAGAGAGATAGAAAGAGAAAGAGAAAGATAGAAAAAGAAAGAGAAAGAGATCGCTATCAAATCAAAAAGCTATCAAATCAAAAAGCTACCAAGAGCTATTCCCTTCCGAAGCCATCAAAACCGAAAAAAAAAGAATCAACGAATCAATAAAACCCCTTCATCACTTGAATAGGCAAACCCACCATCTGAGATTGGTGAAGGGCAGCTCGGTGAGGCAGTGCTGGGGCGTCCCGTAGCTGGCTGGGGTCTGCGTGGGCGCCCTTAGGTCGTGGGTGATGCAGTAGACGGCGATGGTGGACGTGTTGAAGCGCTCCTCGCTCAGGGCGCTTCGCTCGGTGTACATCTTGAGTTCGTAACGCCACGCTGCGGGAGGAGGAAGGGCGGGTGTCAACGGCTGGGTGTCAGGTGGGTGGGGGAGTGGGTGGGATATGTCCTCTCGGGTTTGGCTTATGTTGGGTTGGTTTGGAGGGGAGTGGATTATCTTACGGTGCTAGGTTTGTTTGAGTGATATGTGTCAAAACGAGTGGATCATGTTACGGTTTGAGTGATATATGTGAAAAGATCGTAGAGTTCTGGTGTGGAAGGCTGCACTATAGATTCTCTTCCGGAATCACTAGTTCTCCGTTATACCTTTCTCCGTCATTAAAACATTAAAAAACATCAGTGGAAGCGCTTTTATCAATTAATTAAGAATCGAAACACCTTTTTTTTGTTACTTGACTCACCTGAACCCTGGTCGAGGTTACCGCCCGGAGCCGCCCACGTCAGGTTGACGGTCGTGTCATGCACTGAAGTGACAGTCAAGTCCGTGATCCGTGACGGCGGTATGACGTCAGCGGTGGTGACGCGTGACACCGTGACGGACACGGCCGCACTGCCGACGGTGAACTGGCCGGCGCTCACGGGAACCACGCGGCCGTCTGCGAATACGGAGAGAGGTTTAAGGTCATGAAAAATCAAGCTTTTAAGTTACGTCAACATGTCAGCGCGTTTATTGTGTATATTGTAACCATTTTTTTTTATCTGCATAAACCGCTTAAATTACATATATATGTCAAAGTTTCCCCAACACACCCAAGAACTATTGTTATATACACCAATCTTTCCCCAAGAACAACAGTTAACTTCCTAGAAAGTAATCAACATTCGTCTAAACTTCTTTTATCCAATTCCCTCTCACTTTGCCCCCGCCCCCCCGCTCACTCTCCCGTGGGCCTCACCTCGACGCCTGGGCGCCAGCACGGACGCCGCCCCTTGGTGGTCAGTGGCGGTGGCCGTGAGAGCGTATCGCCCCTCCACAGGAAGCCACGTCACGTAACGAGTGTATACGCCGTCATGCGCACGCACGTCGGGCTCTGTAACATGTTATGAATTGTATAATCAAATCTGTGAATTAACATGAGATCTTATGTACTGTGTCCTTTAATCATTTCAAGCGCATCAAAATCCACGGCGCCGATTCCCACCTGCGTTGCCATTGTCCAGTAATTCGAGCGAATCGGAGGGACCGTCCTCGCTCAAGTGAGCAATCCTGAGGACGACCTTCGCCCCGACGACAGGACGCCCGTCGAGGGTGACCTCCGCCCACACGATGAGAGGCCGCGACTCCGGCTCCAGCGGCTTGTGGTCGTCGACGTTTGTGTAGAGCTTCACCACGACGCCGACGTCTTCTCGTTTTCTCACATACACATCGGCGGTCACAGAAAACGGGAAGGCAATCGAACTCCTGAGGAACTTGATCGTGTACGTGAACTCCCCGCCCTCCTTGCCGATGATGGCCCAGAAGCGCTGGTTCGTGTCGCGGATCAGGTCGATCTCTTCCGTTTGCGGATTCGTGAGCTCGACGATCTGAGAAAGAGGGATAAGAAATGCGTTTGTTTTTTTGTCTTCCTATGATTTACCTGATCTTGATTTAAAAGGGAAGCGAGTCGGGTTTGATAAGAGGCACCATTTAGCGGTCCTTACCTTGGCCTGATGCTGTGTGGTGATGACGACCAGGTGAGGCTCGTGGGCAGGCGTGAGTCTCAGTCTGCCGGACATGGTCACGTAGGGGCCGGCGCTCTCAACCATCCGTTCCTCGACTTTGGTCAACAGTCCACCAACCTTCAATGACAAGGAAACCCGAAATCACACACCGTGAAAAGGCAATCCAAGTACCATCTTAGATTGAGCCTATGCATTCGAACACATCTAAGAACCTCAATGGAAGAATTTTAAAGAGAAACGCGCAGGCCGTCCTCCTCACCCTGACTAGCGTCGGATCTCCCGGGACAGCCATGGCAGCCTGAGTGGCCACAGCCAGCACGGCCGCAGCCCTCTGCTCGCCGCCCCCTTCCCCTGCCTCCGCCGGGTACTTGGGCGTCGGGAGGTCAGGCAGCACCCACGACCCGCCTGACCCGGCCAGCTGGTCGAACTTCGGGTCGGCGGAAGGGCAGAGCGCGAGGGTCTGCACGGCGAGCGGGCTGTGGCGGAGGCTGGCGAGAGTGTCGTCGGAGACCTGGGGCGCGCACGCCGCCAGGAGAAGGACGCCGGCACCTTCTTCGACGCCGCCGTCCTCCAGCATCTGTGCGAGAGACGTAGCGAATTATAGTAAACACCGGAATTTTCACCGTGTTAAATCCTCAAGCTCGTGGCTACTGAGAGACAAAGGCAAAGCAGCACTTGGAATACCAACAATACCAAACAAGAGCGACATACCTTGGAAGCCTCCCTCAGGACGCACTCGAGGCAGTACTCGCCCCCGTACACCCCGTCCTCCACTTCGTCGAGGGAAGGGAGCAGCGCGAGCTCGTCCTCCAGCTGCGACGTCGTGGTAGGAGCGTGCAGGAGAGGGCCAAGACTGAGCGGATAAGAAGCGTTGTTGTAGGCTGCCAGGACGCCCACCTTGATGTTGGCACCGAGGCCCCACAGCCAGCGAAGGATCCCGCCTCGGAGCTCGTCCATGTTGACCTGGGGCCGAGGGAAGAACTTCTGATGAAGGCTAGTCTTTTGGAGGTTTACATAGGACAAAAGAGGAATATACTTATCTATACCTTTCCTACTAAAAGATCCCATCAATAAGATTAGAAATGCCTTTAATAACTGTTCTGATCTTGCATACAAGGTCAAATTACCAACACTCGACATACACCTATACAAGACGTACAAGTTATTTCCAAAATACAAAAACTATTCCCTTAAGTCTCACCTGCGCCACAGCGTCTTGTGAGAGGTCGAGCGCCAGCACCACGGCTCGCGGGGCAGGGGTCAGCAGGACGAGGTCAGGGGCGGGAGGAGTCCATTCCTGACGCCCTGGAGGCCTCTTCCTGCTCTTGTCTCTGACTGGCTCGTGGTTGGGGTGGTGGTGGGGACGCCTAGGGAACGGAATAAATCATTAAGTTACCATCATTAAATAAGCAATTATTATGCCAATCATGCAATGCACCGACCTGTATGTATTCCCAATTGAAATCCAAGTGTAACCATGTCATCCACACCCTCTGATACACACCCTAAGTTCTCGTGGCTGCTGATAAGGTAATCTTGGACAGGCAAGTCATGGTCTTCCGAGGACGAGATGTTGAGCGGAGATGGAGGAGGAGGGGGAGGGGGAGGAGCGGACGTCGCGATGTGCGCCGTCACTAGACTCGGCCGCAGATTGACGCCCGGGTTACTCTTATTCTCTTCCCTCTTGCTCCTCCTTTGCGTCTGGTTCCCTCCGTCAAGAGTGACCTGCGCAGGCTCGCCCTTGGAAGCGGCCTTCTCCTCGAACCTCCTTCGGACGTCATCCAAGAAGAGTCCCTCCGTCGTCGCCGGGGCCTCACGCGTCACCCCTCCTTCGGTCGTAGACGTCGCGGTGGCCGGCGCGGTCACCGACTCCGTTTCCCCCCTCCCGAGGGTGCCGTTGCGTCCCTCGCCTACCTCGGGGCGCCTCGTGGTCTGTCCCTCCGTCTTCGGCGTGGTCGAGGGAGACGGCGTGGCCTTGACAGCGAAGTCCGGGTGCTGGTTCATGACTTCCCAGACGCTCTTGGCTCTGCACAGGAGGTTGTGGGGGGTCGGAGAGTCGTAGTCGTGGGTCTCGCTGTCACAGAAGCCGCGCACCTGTGTCGACCGAGCAAGAGAGACGTGAGCGACCGTGCTTATCCCCCCTTGAGCTATTTGTTGTCTTGAGACACTGTGTACATCCCCTTTGTATTCTAAATGGATTTACTTTGACTCTAACTAAGCCTTTCAGCTCATGTGTATCCCAATGAAGAAACAAAACAGAAAGCAGTGAACAAATAGCGGGTTGTATGTTCTACAGATTAATAAAAAAAAGGTAGATATCAATACGAAGGACTCAAATCAAGACAGAAAATACTGACCTGTGGTAAGTCAGCGTGGTACAGGATCGACGTGTTGACCTGGCTCTTGAGGTCAGGCACCCACACACACCCTTCTAGGTCATCCTCCGAACACGGACCTGATCTGCTGGGAAAAAGAGGAGATTAATACGAAAAAAAAGAAATCGTGTGATAACGTAAAAAAATACAATATCCAAATACAAATATGAAAAAAAATCAAACACATCACTCAGATGTATAAATCAAAAAAAAAGAAAAAGAAAAAAAAGCACTGAAAACAAATCACAAGCAAGAATAAAATGCCGATTTAAATCCCCTATGATCAGCGAAACATTCCAAAAGCCCCGAAGCCTCTGCCAACATACCCCCTTCTGGAGACCCACTGCCCCTCCGTCGGTGCGTTGGTGCAAGACGTGGGCTTGGGCACGTCGTCCATCATATGGGCAGCCGGGAACTTGGGGTCGCCCTCGTACCCTCGCTCCTCGAACACGCCCCACCGGTACCTCGCCCACGCGCCCACCAGAGAGCGACCTGTGGGAGGAAGGGTGTGGGGTTTGAGTTTCTGTTTGTTTGTCTGTGTTTGTTTCTGTCTGTCGCTCTTTTAATTGTATTATATATATATATATATATATATATATATATATATATATATATATATATATACATATATATATATATAATCTGTATTTGTTCATACATCTTCAGGCACTCCAATATCAAAAATAAAATAAAAAACTGAGCAACAAAAACGGGAACAGGATTAAAAAGAAGGAAAAAAAACACACACTTAAAAAAATAATAATAATAAAAATAATAATAATGAATGAACGAAATGAATGGAAATAGATAATCCAGCGACTAAAAATCCAACCCCTTGACTCGTACTCACCTAGAGTGTCAACCTCAGACTCAGCCACCTCGAGGACCACATCGGGATCGAGGGTGATGTGCTGCCCGGGCCGCCCACACCCTTCAGGCTGAGCTACGCCTACGCCCACGCTACCGCCCGCTCCCCACGCCCATCCGGAAGTCACACCGCCTGTGGAGAGGAGTTAGTGTGAGTGTCGGTGTAATATTTAAATATTATTGTAATATTCAGAGTCGTCAATATTCGTGTGAATATAGAGAAGATTTGTATATTCTGAATATTAAAGTAGAAACGAATATATGTAATGGTAAATAAATTCGGAATGAAAACTGGCAATGGTGTTAATGCGATCGTTGTCTTTGCCGATTATCTGTTGATTAACGAGGCAGATTCATGGTCTTACTTGGAGCCAGTCGGAGGTCTGCCGTCGCCCATCTCTGCCAGGTGGCGCGGGCGGCGGGGGTCACCGAGCACGCCCGCGATAGGGTGGGCGGCACCACTACACCCACGTCTCCCAGGTAGACACGCCCATTCGTCGCTCGCCACAGCAAACGCGAGAAGGAATCCAGAGAAGCCTGAAAACAGAAAATATGCAAATTAATGCTCTGATACACGACAAGTAATAAGGTTTGTCGGAATAAATCGAGGGGATTTACGCCATTTTGGAATTAGGCGACTACGATATGCACACACACACACACACACACACACACACACACACACACACACACACACACGCACACACACACACACACACACACGACATCGGTCACTTATTAATACAATTCCAACAACTAACACACAAAAAAACAACAACAACAGAAAAGTACCTCATAAAAAAAATAAGCCAACGTCCCTACAGAAACCAACCACAGGAACAAGAGGACCTCCCACGGCACAGAAACAAGTGCCATGACGTGCCTGTGCCTACTCAAGTGGCACTCCCCTTCCGAAGAAGTACCAGGTGTCGGCAGGTGCTTCTCCCTGCCAGTGTACTCTTTACTGTGTGTGTGTAATGCGAGGCCGTGGGTGGGTGTGCGTATGCTAATGCCGCCGAGGTTATTTCCCTGATGAATGGGTGTGCTTTGTGCTCATTACATCTAACCGCATTACGGTTAATGGGGTTACCGTGTTCGGGTTGATAGCACGAAGCCGAAGATATATATATTTTTTTCGACTAACCTTTTTTGTATAGCAGCAAACAATAATAGTCTTTAAAAAAAAAAATAAATAAATAAATATGAAAGGGGTGACTAAAAAAAAAAACTATTTTATTCCCGATGAACAAGGGGTGACTAAAACAAACACTTCAACCTCCCATTTCACATACTCCAATACAGTTGTCACACTAAGTACACAAGACATACTCTGGGTTCGCGAGGGCAGTGCGACGTGATAATTAATGACCCAATTATTTCTTAATTAACCAAGACAATGGACACGAAATGGCAGAGGGATGGAAGCCATGCTGTTTGTCACACGAGCTTCATAATTACCCCCGATAGTTATAACAACAATAACAATCTTTTGCTACGAGAATGAAAGTCAGCGGAAACGGCTATTGATGTTTATAAAGCCATTAACGTGTCTGGGTTGGTGACGATAACAATGTCTTTGGTTGCAAATAATTCGATGCAATCATGCTTATCGACAAGAGTGGAAGAGAGAATGAGAGGGAGGGAGGGAGGGAGGGAGAGAGGGAGAAAGGGAGAGAGAGAGAGAGAGAGAGAGAGAGAGAGAGAGAGAGAGAGAGAGAGAGAGAGAGAGAGAGAGAGAGAGAGAGAGAGAGAGAGAGAGAGAGAGAGAGAGAGCGAGAGAAAGAGAGAGATACCAACCTAGACACCCAGACGAAGCATCCTTGCATCCAT
>BOPN01000230.1:299235-324235 GCA_017312705.2 Penaeus japonicus
GAGTGAGTGACGAGTGACGATTGACAAGTGACGAGTAGCTGTCATGTCATGTCATGGGAGGAGGTGAAGTGTGGGAAGGGGGGAGGGGGAGGGGGTGAGGAGGGAGGGTAAGGCCAGACCTCGTTCGAAGAGTTATGATGAATATTTATGATTTTACACGCGAGAAAATCCCGTAAATTCGTGGGATTTCTGAATATTGAAATCACAAAGAGATTTTTCCTCCGCCTCTCTCGCGCCATGTTCGGTACAGGGAGGAGGGGGTGGGTGGGTGGGGGGGAGAGAGTGGGAAGAGTGAGAGGGGAGGAAGGGGGAGGAGTGAGAGGGGAGGAAAGGGGAAGAGTGAGAGAGGAGGAAGGGGGAAGAGTGAGAGGGGAGGAGGGGGGAAGAGTGAGAGGGGAGGAAGGGGGAAGAGTGAGAGGGGAGGAAGGGGGAAGAGCGAGGAGGGGAAGGGGAGAAAGGGGAAGTACATAACAATTTACATGTTCAGTTGCTTGACCCCTTTGCTTGCTTTCAATATCTTTTATTTTTGTTTATTTATTCTAATCTTATTTGAATATTTTCATATAAAATATTCAGGTTATTTTTTTCGTATTTACAGCATAAGATGATGATAGTATACCTTTAATGACACCTTCTTTAAACTGCTGCCGATATCCATAACGAAAATTCATTATATTTCTCTCTCTCTCTTTCTCTCTTCCTCCCTTATCCCTCTCCCCCCTCCCCATCTCTCTCTCTCTTCCTCTCTCCCCCATCTCTCTCTCTCTCTCTCTCTCTCTCTCATTCTGTAGACATCTGATATCTTTATATGCTTAATGTAATACAACATGAATAATAATAGATATAAATCTTTACGAGGAATTACTTACAATACTCCCTCTGGCTCTACCAAAGCCGGTTATTTATTTATTTTTTTCTTTTATCTGTGTTTATATCTATCTCTCTTTCTCTTTACGTATCTTTCTATTTTTCTTTTTCTGTATATGTTTCTGTCTCTCTCTCTTTATACATCTTTCTCTCCTTCTATCTATATCTTTCTATCTTTCTTTGTCTTTATACATCTTTGTCTTTATTTCTCTTCATATATATTTCTATCTCTTCCTATTTATATATTTTTCTATCTCTCTTTTTCTTATCCTCTTTGACCTTTAAGGTTCTCAGTGTTTTTGTCCTTTCTTGTCTTTCTCCAGCCCGTTTTCCTCTTTTTTTCCTCTCTCTCTCTCTCTCTCTCTCTCTCTATCTATCTATCTTCTTGTGAGAGCTGTTGAGAACATTGCACTCTCTCTCTCTCTCTCTCTCTCTCTCTTTCTCCCTTTCTCTCTCTCTCTCTCTCTCTTTCTCTCTCTCTCTCTCTGTCTCTCTATCTCCCTCCCTCTCTCTCTCTTTCTCTCTCTCTCTCTCTCTGTCTCT
The DNA here is from genome assembly GCA_017312705.2 of Penaeus japonicus. Taxonomy (NCBI): domain Eukaryota; kingdom Metazoa; phylum Arthropoda; class Malacostraca; order Decapoda; family Penaeidae; genus Penaeus; species Penaeus japonicus. Next base: position 300,646 of record BOPN01000230.1, read on the forward strand.
GTCTCTGTCTCTGTCTCTGTCTCTGTCTCTCTCTCTCTCTCTTTTTCTCTCTCTCTCTCTCTCTCTCTCTCTCTCTCCCTCTCCCGCTAGGACATGATTCCACGACCGGAAGCATCACTAATCGCGGCTGAGAAAGGCGCCGCTCTCATCTCCCGTTACCAAGCTATGGAGGTGGGAACGCCTGTGACGGTGAGAGGGGAAAGGTAGGGACAGTGTGAGAGCTGTCGACAACACGTAGCAATTTATTTCCATCTTTGTTTCCTCGCTGGCTGTCTCGTCTGTCTGTCTGTCGGTCGCTATTTCCGTTTCTTTCTCTCTGTCTTTGTCTCTGTCTCTGTGTCTCTCTCTTTCATTTCTTGCGGGAGCTGTTGAGAGCATTGCATTCTCTTTCTCTTTCTCGTTCTCTCTCTCTCTCTTCTTGCTGGAGCTGTTAAGAACATTGCATTCTCTTTCTCGTTCTCTCTTTCTCTTTCTCTTCACCCTCTCTTCTTGTGGGAGCTGTTGAGAACAATGCATTCTCTTTCTTTCTCTCTCTCTCTCTCTCTCTCTCTCTCTCTCTCTCTCTCTCTCTCTCTATCTATCTATCTATCTTCTTGTGAGAGCTGTTGAGAACATTGCATTCTCTCTCTCTCTCTCTCTCCATTATCTTTTTCTCTCTTTCTTGTGAACGCTGTCGAAAACACTGCATTTCCTCCTCTCTCCCTCTCTTTCCTCCCCTACCCTTCCGCCGTCTCTCCCACTCCCCCTTTCTCACATTAGTGAAATGAATGAATACAAAAAGAGTAGCCACGACAACCGTGCCGCGTACTGTGCTCGGCAAGGGGGTTCCAGTGAGCTCGGTCGGTCGGTAATTATAGTAATCCACCTGCTCTCACTATCAGGTCCAAGTCATGACGTAACGACAGGCGGGGGAGAAAAGAGAGAGAGAGACACACGGACAGAGAGAGACAACACACACACACACACGCACGCACACATACACATACACACACACACAGACACACACACACAGACACACACACACACTCTCACACACACACACACAAACACAAACCCCCCCACACACACACACACACACACCCCCCCCCACACACACACAAACACCCACCCACACCCCCACACACACACAAACACCCCCCTTCCCCCCCTCCCCCCACTAACGCAAGAACGGTTACCTCACAGCATTGACATCAGTCGGACCGCAAGATATTTGTACAGCCGCTGTTTCCCAAGGTATGATTGCAGGTGGGACGCGAAATTGAATTGTTGAATGCTGATGCTGTTATTTCAACTCGGCTATAAATTGGACTCCCGAGTTTGCTGGCGAGATGTTGGGGGAGACTTGTGTTGCATGCAAGATGTATTTGGGGGGGTGGGGGGTTCTTGTGGTTATTGTTTTTTTTTTTCGTTATGTGGGAAGTTTGAGGATTATGGTGATGGTGATGATGATGATGATCTTTGATGAATAGTGATAATCATGGATTTTTAAAAAATCGATGACGTGTGAAAGTACTTTCTGTTATATAAGCGTTATTCATATCGTCATTATCATCATATGATATTCAATATTTTTGTGTTGATGTTGTTATTGCTTTTATAAGTCCAACACCTGTTGTTTAAAATCAGTATGTGTAATACTGCTGTTATCATTACCATCGTCATCATTATAATCATTATGATAATCAATAATCATCATTACTATCATAGTTGTTGTTATCATTATCACCAACACCTCAGAGGACACATTCGAAAGTCAGAAACACAGTGCGTGACTTCATAGCATTTCGAATTCTTGTATCTAACTTGAACTTAAATCTACGCCTCCTATTACCCTATTTACCCAAGGAATACCAAGGTAACTTAGATGGGTGGAAGGGACGGGGTAGGGGAGGGGGAATCATGGGAGGGGGGGGGTGGACCAACGGAGTATATAATTACTTGAAACAAAGTAATGTTGAGCAATCAAGCCTCAGGCCTTTACGCTTAGGATACCCCCCTTCCCATCCCCTCCCCCCCCCCTTATTCCTGAACTCCCCAACCCCACCCTCATTCTTACCCCCCCTCCACCCTTCCTAACCCCATGCCTCTTATCACACCCTCCCCCCTCCCTCCTGACTCCTCCCCCCCTCCACCACTCACACCCTTACTCTTATCCCACAACCCCCTCATTTAACCTTGCCCCCTACCCTTAACCCCTCTTCCCTCTTCCCCCCTCGCCCTTCCCTCGGTCATGAATCCCCACACTTCAAGATAGATAGACTTCATTACGCAACGTAGGAATTTAAAACTTCACTTCATTTACTTGATCGAGTCATTGGAAGCGTCACGTGATCACAGGCCAGAAAATGCCTTCTGTCCGTTCGGGTTACACACTGTCGGGAATAATGGATGGTTTGTGAGCATTTCTTGCCTGCGGACCAATCTGTTTGGTGCTACAGGAACCCTATCAACGTGGGCCGATATAGTGGACAGAACCGTATTTATATCGAACTAGACGGTAGGAAAAGGAGAAAAATAAAATCCTGTCCCATAACACGCCGAAAAGTAAAGCATGAGAGATGAAAGGTAAGAGGAATCGACTGTTTCCTCTCTCATGTAGAGGTAACTTTCCTGTTTTGTTTTGCGTCCTTTTCGTTACGTATCTTTACGCCGAATACTAAAACACAAGATAAAAAAGAAAAGTAAATCGACCCCATTCTCTATCTCTCTCTCTCAAGTGAGGTAATTTTCACGTTTTGATTTGCCTCCTCTTCGTTACGCTAAAAACAAACAAAAGACAGACGACTCCCGCCAACCAGCAGAGCGCCGCCGCCATGTTGTTCGCTGGCGTTTCGAATTCCCGCGTTCGTTTTCCAAATGTGATTCCTTTACTAATGAAGCCGACCTTACAAAAAACAGGTGAGCTGAATAAGTGAGCGGGAAAATTTCTATTTGTATTCTAATAAGGATGAATAAAAGGCAAACGTATGCAGGTTCTACATAATTGTGTTTTCTTCATATATGAATGCACTCGCTAAATTACAGTTTAGCATAACTGAATAAACGGCCTTGAATTCGACAACGATTTTTTTTTCTGATGTGGGTACGATCGTCCGTGTATATATATATATATATATATATATATATATATATATATATATATATATATATATATATACACACACACGTCGAAATGCTCCCATTTAAGAGCATCTACATTCCCATGAAGAGTAGCTCATGAGAAACTGAATTAGTATATCTTTTCTTACAAGTAAAATTATTACCTTCATACATTCAATATTCAAACGAGCATTCCATGAGTATTCCAATAAAGATACGTTATAAGACGACGCATAAAAAAAACACGAAATCTCTCTTCACGTCCGGAATATATATCCTTTCGTGCACAATTCCTTCTAATTAATCAATTCAAGTGAAGATATGTTGCAAGGCATAATAAAACCCTCCGTTATCTTTCCTCTTCCGCTGCGGGCAAGCAAGCAAGCAAGCAAGCAAGCAAGCATTCTCAACATTCTTATTTCCCACACTCTACTTAATCGACGTAGCGCGATTAACATTATCAACTCGATCTCTGTCTACCGAGATGTCGGGACTTTAATCAACCAGAATCAACGTCGAAGCGCCTAATCATGTTGCAGGGATAATTGCAGACTTACTTGCAACTCCGCGTATCATCAGTGTCGCCGCGGTGCCCTACTCCCAGGGGGTGAGTTGCAGACAGTTGCACACACTTAGGCACTTGTGTACGTACGTGGATACTTACGTCCGGAGATGCATGTACGTAGATATGTACATATACAGACACAGAGATATGGAAGATTCGCAAAATACATACACGTACATACAAACACACACACACACACACACACACACAAACGTACAAGCAAACTTTACAACACATACACACTTAAACACACACCTAAACGCCAAACAACAGAACACACACACATACATACATACACACACACACACACACACACAACACAAATCACAACACACACACAAATACACTTACCCCCCGCCCCAACACACATTCCAGCCCCCCACCCCCACCCCCCACCCACCCCGCTACCCCCCACCCCCCTCTTCGAAAGCGTCACTCACTTTGCTTCATTTGCATCCGCACGCTCGCTTGCACAATGCGACGGCCTCTTGTCAATGATGGCGGCCTCTCACTTCGGTGACACGCGATCACGTACGATCTCGGATACAGACACACGCACATACATGGCCACGGATACATACGCACATGGGTACGGATGCCTATACGCACATGGGTACGGATGTCTATACGCACATGGATACGGATGTCTATACGCACATGGATACGGATGTCAATACGCACATGGGTACGGATGCATATACATACAGGGGCACAGATACATGCACACGTAGTTACATGGACACGGATACATACAGACGCACACACATGAGCACGGATACATAAACACGAAAATACATAGACAAAGATACATACACACACAAACATGACACGGATGTAAAAGTCACACAGGTATGAAAACATATGGAACCAGACACACAAAGTCAAACACAAACAGACACACACACACACACACACACAAACACAAACAAACACACATACACACACACTCAAACACAAACACAAACACACACACACACACACACACACAAACAAACACACACACAAACACACACGCCACCCTTCGTGATTGTTCTTCCTCTTTCCGCACATGCCATTCTGCAACACTAATGATTGTGCTAAACAATGGTTGGTATGATAATAAGTTAAAGAAAAAAAACGAATGGAAAGGGAAAGGAAGGGAAAGGGGAGAGTTGGGAAGAGAGATGGAGTGGGAAAAGTTAGGGAAAGCGAAGGGGAGTCGAAGGAAGGAAGGAAATATTGTTTGATAAAGATGGAAAGATGGTACATACTATTTAGGGAGGGAGGGAGGGAGGGGGAGGGGGAGGGAGAGAGAGAGAGAGGGAGAGGGAGAGGGAGAGGGAGAGAGAGAGAGAAAGAGAGAGAGAGAATAATAATAAAAAAATACATGGATACTCCAGAAAAAGAGAGATCTAGTTATTGAATGAAAAAAAAGAAAAAAAAAAGGAAAGAAGAGAAGGCACCCACCTTCCCCCCCTCAGACTTCAAAACCCCCGAAGCATAGAATTACGACCTCCTCCTCCCCCATAACCCCATAAGCCATTCCCCCCCACCCGTCACCCGAAAATGTGAATATTCATAAACCGATCAACTTTGAACGGAGTCACCCCTTTTACGTCATCGACAACCGCCGCTCGACATTCATACATTACTACATCCTCCAGGGCGTCCTGTATTCATAAGAATTTAAGAAAAAAAAATCCTACATTAACCCAGCCTTCATGAATATGTACATCCGTCGCCGGCCTGGCCCGCCTGTGCTCCTCCTCCTTGCAATTACTATCCATTTCATGAGTTTGTCACAACCGCAAACGACCAATTATAAGCAACGGTATATGCGCATGCGCGGCTGGACACCTTTGCGGGCAGGTCGCTCTCTCGCTCCTGCAGGTGCGGTGTTCATATTGGGACACGTCGTAACGGTAAACACATATTGCAATTCTGGTGATTGATTGGGATGTGTTGCATGGTGTGGCTCGGGAGTTGCAGATGCATGGTTGTTCGCATGTGGATTCGAATGGATGGCACAGATAAATGACGATGGAATTACATGAAGCGACCGGGCAGGGGCGGAAGGCACTTCCTGCTTGATTTACAACACGTCGAGACTTTCATTGGGGTAAACAACCCACCACAGCGCCTAGTGGTGGGCTCGAGGGTGACGAGACTTCGTAAAACGAGGGAGCTTCAAATCTTTCCCTCGCTGTCTCTCTTTCTTTATTTCTGTCTCTGTCTCTGTCTTGTCTATTTCTCCGTCTACACACGCACTCACTACTCACTCTCTCTCTCTTCCTTTCTTTCTTTCTTTATTTATTTAGTTCTCGTTCTCTCTCTCTCTCTCTCTCCCTCTCTCCCTCACCGCCCCTCCCCGATACACACATACACCCATGATCTCTTTTCCTTTAACTAGAAGAACTAAAACTAAACCCTCATGATCAGAATGGTGATCTCCCTCTTTCCCTCGTCGACCCGTTTCTCCTGCCGGCCACACCGATCCCTATCCCTTCGTCAGGAGACCAGAGGCATCAGGGGTAATGAGCCAGACTTGGGTACAACACCGACACACCCCTGTGGTTGGCATGCGGAGTCCAAGCGGGTATTGCGTTACCCAAGCCTCCGCTCGATGCCCCTATACCCAAGGTGTTCCCCGCCTCCTCACACCTCGCTGTACCTTCCACTTGCATAAGCTGTCATTTGCAACAGCTGGAGCCACCGCAGAGCTCCCAATGGGTTGACCGGCGGTTGCAACCCGACCCGCGACTTGGGGCCGACCGAAAACGTGGAATAATGAGCTGTGTGTTCGTAAGTTGCAGTAAATGTTGAATGTTTATTTCTTTGATGTCGAGTCTTTTCGTAAATCTAATGCACGCGTAACGACTCCTGTCAAAAGCATTCTATGTATCTTTTTTATTGTTAAAAAATCTAAACGCGTTGAGTTTTATGATACTTCGAAACCTATCATGGATCTTCCATATATCTCATGGCTCGAATATAGATAGTGCTCTTTATCTATCATTTCCTTTTGCAATGTCGAAATTACATGTGGACTTTGGTTCCTTCTATCTTATCTTCTCTCTCTCTTTCTCTCCCTCACCCCTCTCTCTCTTATCCCTTCCCTCTATTTCCCCTTCCTTCCCTCTTTCTTTCACTCTCTACTTTTCTCTCTCTCTCTATCTCGTTATCCCCCTCTCGCTCTCTCACTCCCCCTTGCCACCTCTTCCCTCTATTCCCCCTTCTTTCCCTCTTTCTTTCACTCTCTACTCTCTCTCTCTCTCTCTCTCTCTCCTTTTTTCTCTCTCTCTCTTTCCAACCCCCTCTCTCTATCTCGTTATCCCCCTCTCGCTCTCTCATTCCCCCTTCCCCCCTCCTTTCTCTCTTACCCCTTCCCTCTATTTCCCCTTCCTTCCCTCTTTCTTTCACTCTCTACTCTCTCTCTCTCTCTCTCTCTCTCTTTCCAACCCCCTCTCTCTATCTCGTTATCCCCCCCTCGCTCTCTCACTCCCCCTTCCCCCCTCCTCTCTCTCTTACCTCTTCCCTCTATTTCCCCTTCATTCCCTCTTTCTTTCACTCTCTACTCTCTCTCTCTCCCTCTCCCCCCCTCTCTCTCTCTTTCCAACCCCCTCTCTCTATCTCGTTATCCCCCCCCTCGCTCTCTCACCCCCCTCCCTCGCTCTCTCACTCCCCCTTGCCCCCCCTTCTATCTCTCTTCTTGCACTTGGCGACAGTGCAGCATTAACTATTCTGCAATTATCTCTCCTCGCCACACTGCACAGGGCTTTCATTACCACATATTAAGGCTCTCCCTATTGGGATGGAGGCTGGGACGCGGATCTCTTGAATTTCTCATCTGGATGATACAACCAATTAAATGCGGAATCTGTCTTTGTTCTGGTGGATTCGCTGTTTTTTTGTCTCTTTTTTCTCTCTGTTTTTTGTTGATGTTTCTGATTTTTTTTTCTTTTTTTGCCTCTGTCTCTGTTTTTTTTTCTTCTTTTTTACTTTCTATGCTTCCCTTGTCTCTGTCTCAGTCTTTGTCTCTGTTTGTTTGTCTTTCCATCTCTCTTGTCTATCTCTCTCTCTCCATCTCCTCCTCCCTCTCCCTCTCCCTCCCCTTCGTACACACACAAATTACACCACGTGACCACCGGAAGTACCACCTGGCCGCCCGACCTCCCTATCCCCGCCCACCCCCTCAACCCCAATCATAACCCCCCCCCTCTCTCTCTACCCCCTACTCCCCGCCCTTCCTTCCGTCTACGGCGTCCCAAACAGCACCTTATCACCCCCCCCCCACCCACACTCCCCACCCACCCCTTCCCTCCGCCAGTCTTCCCCGCCTCCTTTTCCCTCGGCCTAAAACCAGACGCCCACGCCCACTAAATCTTTCCTCGCCCTCAGCCCACGCCCATCTGGACCTCGTCTACGCCTAGCACGAGAGGGCACGCGTGTAATTATACTCTTAAAACAAAAAAAGGGAAGAAAAAAGAGAAGAAAAAACACTAAGTGGTTATTCTAGCAACCATTATACGTTACTGTTAGTTGGAAGAAAATTGGGTATTTTAAGACACGAGTCTATATATACACTTTACACTTAGATTGTTACTAAGATTTAGTACATGTATGGTCTTGTATGTAATTATGTATGCTGGTGTTTTATAAAGTTGCTAATATGGAAAAAAACGACTTAAGTATATATACACTTTATACATGTGTACATGCGTGTATGTAGTTGAATACACACATTATATATATATACAAATATATATATATATATATATATATATATATATATATATATATATATATATATATATATATTAAGTATGTGTGTATGTACATATAAAGGTGCTACAGTATACAATTACAAAGTTGTATATATACATTGCTATATACATGAAAATGTATGCATGTATGCAAACTTATATAGAAGGAGAAAGAGAGAGACATATACAAAAATACGAAGAAAAGAAATAAAAAAAATAGAAAAAAATGGAAGTGGTACAATTAACCGGAGAAAGCAAAGGTTAACCATTCCGAATTAAGGTTATGGAATATAGTTGTAATTTGATATCGTAATGCGATTACCGCTGGTTAATCCTAATTCAGGGGTCTAGCGAAAGGGGATGAAAGAGAGAGAAAGAAGATAAGATTTATAGGAGGACTGGCAAGTGTTGCGCATCAATTTACGGAGGAAAAAAAGGCAATTACTAAATAAAATATGATTGCATGTGCATATCAGTTATATTCCATGCTGAAAGTGGATCAACAGAAAAGCATTAACTATTAGGAATATTAGGAAGCGCAACTGCAGTTTTCAATTAAGCTTATCAGTTCGCAACATCTAGCAATTTGAAATCTATGTGTATATATTTATTTCCCTATTTTCGTTGTCTGATGTTGTTGGTGGATTACTTTGAATTATGGCGCGTTGGAGGTCGAATATATTTTTTTAGGACTTAGAAGAACGTATACACGTATATGTAGAGACATACATAGATAGTGTATTTATGTGTGTGTGTGTATGTGTATGTGAATGTGTGTGTGTGTGTGTGTGTGTGTGTGTGTGTGTGTGTGTGTGTGTGTGTGTGTGTGTGTGTGTGTGTGTGTGTGTGTGTGTGTGTGTGAGTGAGTGAGTGAGTGCGTGCCGGCGTGCGTGTGTGTTTGCATGGGTACGCATTACCACAATGGCCAAGATATATCACCTCAATTACGAAACGATAAAGCTAATCCGGGAAGACTGACTGACCCCGGACGAGGAGACACACAAACAGCACTAACGGTACCTGAGCCTACCTGAGCCCGACGCAGAGTCTAAATATGCAACATGAACGAGTCAGACACAAAGACCGTCCCTTAAAGACCACCCACCCCCTCGTCCCTCTTCCCCCCCCTTACTCCCACCCCCTAAGCCCCTCTCTCCCCAGACTACCCCCTCCCCTACCCCCACCCCTAAGCCCCTCTCTCCCCAGGCAACCCCCTTCCCTTACCCCCACCCCTAAGCCCCTCTCTCCCCAGACTACCCCCACCCCCTAATCCCCTCTCTCCCCAGACAACCCCCTCCCCTACCCCCACCCCTAAGTCCCTCTCTCCCCAGGCAACCCCCTTCCCTTACCCCCACCCCTAAGCCCCTCTCTCCCCAGACTACCCCCACCCCCTAATCCCCTCTCTCCCCAGACAACCCCCTTTAAAACACCCAACATTCCCCACTTCGATTCATCCCCTCCTCCTCCTCCTCCCCTACCTCTGTTACCCATTACCCCTTCCTCCCCATTATTTACCCCAACCCCTATATCCTACCCCCCACAGCCCCATCATCTACCTCCTCCTTCCCTTATCCCCAACCCCACCATCACACCTGCCTTTCGTCTCCAACCCCCATCACCCCTACCCCCCACTATCCGCCTCCCCCTCCCCACTCCCTCCCCCTCCCCACTCCAACTTTTCTCTCTCTTTTTTCTCGACTTCAAGAAACTTCCTTAGAGTCTATGTAGAAGAAAATACAAAAAAAAAAAAAAAAATAGAGAAAAAATAATAAATTAAAGACAAACATTCATGGAAAATATGAAAAGAGAGAATCATCAAAACAGAAACAGAAGAAGAAAGAGAGAGAGGGGGGAGGAAGGAGAGAGGGAGAGAGGGAGAGAGAGGGAAGGAGGAGAGAGAGAGAGAGAGAGAGAGAGAGAGAGAGAGAGAGAGAGAGAGAGAGAGAGAGAGAGAGAGAGAGAGAGAGAGAGAGAGGGGGGGGGGGAGAGGGAGAGGAAGAGAGAGAGTTAGAGATTAATAATTAAGAGAGAGAGAGAGAGAGAAGAAAAGGAAAAAAATAAAGGCGCGGATGATCTCTTCCTCTTCCGCGTGACCCGAAGACTTGCGTGAAAAGACGGGTCAAAGGTCAACCAGTGATCACGGTCACGTTTGCTGTCATCAGGTGTGACCGCGCGTGAGTGTGTGTGTGGGGTGGGGGGGGGAGAGGATACAAGTGTGGAATGAGGGGTGTAGATGTGTGTGTGTGTGTGTGAGAGAGAGAGAGAGAGAGAGAGAGAGAGAGAGAGAGAGAGAGCAATGTTCTCAACAGTCTCACAAGAAGAGAGAGAGAGAGGGAGAGAGAGAGAGAGAGAGAGAGAGAGAGAGAGAGAGAGAGAGAGAGGGAGAGAGGGAGAGAGAGAGAGAGAGAGAGAGAGAGAGAGAGAGAGAGAGAGAGAGAGAGAGGAGAGAGAGAGAGAGAGAGAGAGAGAGAGAGGAGAGAGAGAGAGAGAGAGAGAGAGAGAGAGAGAGAGAGAGAGAGAGAGAGAGAGAGAGAGAGAGAGAGAGAGAGAGAGAGAGAGAGATTATGTATGTAAAGGTATAAGTGAAGGTATGTGCATGTATGTACTGTATGTAAGCATGAGTGTGTACTGTGCACAGTGAGTAAAATAGAGTATAAATGCATGTAGTGTTTTACTGTTATTTGTGTATAACTTCACACACACACACACACACACACACACACACACATATATATATATATATATATATATATATATATATATATATATATATATATATATATATATATATATATATGTGTGTGTGTGTGTGTGTGTGTGTGTGTGTGTGTGTGTGTGTGTGTGTGTGTATGTGTGTATGTGTATGTGTATGTATGTATATATATACATATGTATGTATGTATGTATATATATATATATATATATATATATATATATATATATATATATATATATATATATATACGCATAGATGTGCGAACTGTACGCAATTTTGCATGCATTCAATGTATGTATTTACTATATGCATAGACATATACATATATGCATGAACAGGTGCTTGCGTCCACCCCCCTCCCTCCCTTGACACACGTCGCCCCCCACCACCCCCCACCCCCCCCTCCCCCATCCCAAAAGGCCACACAATCCTTACAAGTCCTTCCTTACTCAAGGGCTTTGGCGTGACCTGATTTCCGCCGGTGACTGGACAGTCGACTGACCCTGGCCGCCCTCGGGAGTGGCTCGAAAAAGGGCAATACACGTCGAAGGCGCGACACGGGGTAGCTCAGGGGATTTATGACGACCAATCGCTCTCTCTATGTGGTCGGAATATTGATGCGATCTCGGCCGAAGGGAAGGGGCTGGCTGGTGGCTGGCTGGCTGTGTCTACGCCTCTTCGTGTGTTCTCTCTTGTTTGTGTCGTCTTGTTTGTGTCTTCGAGTGTTGTTCGGTTTTCTTCGTTTTCTTCATGGTTCTTTTTTTTGGGGGGTTCGTATTTTTCTTTCCGTTCATCACCCGTCGTCTTATCCAGTTTTTTTTAATTCACTTAATTCACCCACTCTCTCTCTCTCTCTTCTATCTGCTTATCTCCACCCCCTCTGTTTCCTCTCGTTCTTCTACTTCCCTACCTCTTCCCTCTTCTTCACCATTTTTCTTGCTCTTCCTCCTCTTTCCTCTTCTCTGCATCTCCACTCAATCCGCCATCTTGTCTTACCTCCTATTCTCCCCACTTCCCTTCCTCCCTCCCTTCTCTCTCCCCTTCCAAGGTCACGTGACTCTCCCACGAGGTGTCCGGTGGCCTTGTGCCTCTTTGACCTGACCTTAAAGGAGGTCCGGCCTTTTATCTCATTGTTTTTACGTGAATGACTAAGGTCTTTAGTGCGTGGGAGAATAGTCTTGGTCTCACTGCAAGAACTACGGTGGCTCTCAAGGTCTTGGGGTTCGCTTGGACATTTTTTTTAGCATAATAAGGACGGTCTTTTCCTATTCTGAAAACATATCGACACGAAATTTCCTTTATTTTATATGGATTTTCTTTTGCTTAGGAGACGGTCGGCGAATATTCTCTAGATATAAAGTAATTGTAATCGTATATGTTTATATAAGAAACGGTATATTTCAAGGTAATTCTCTCCAGCACTCTTCCCAGTTCACAAACCAATCATTCCACATTGTGTTTTATTCCCGCGACTTCCCTATCAAATCACCAACGAACGACCTTGATCTCTAACACGAGGAAGAAAAAAAAGAGAAAAAAGTAAAGCTTTTAAGAAAAAAGAATAAAAGAGAAAAATCTTGGGTAGCCTTTAATCAACGCTTAACTGCCTGTTCGCTTAATGAAACTACCCTAAACAAGGTCGTATCATTAGGACATCGTGGTATTTTGGGGAAGTAAAGAGATTCGCTGAAGCCGTCGTCGACTTTTTTAGTGTTTCTGTCTGAAGCGGAAAGTTCGTTTGATCAAAAACTTTAATCGACGAGTGTTTCGTTTTCCCTTTCTGTTTCATTTCCTTGTATCTCTTCCTCGCGTCTCTTATTTATTTTTGAAGTAGCCTAATAATAATAATAATAATCTGATGTATAACGCAAAAAAATCATGTATATCCGTTTTTACGAACGTATGTATCTCTTTCGGAGCAGAAAATCGAAGATGATTTACACTCAGGGTCCCTCGTAAACATGTAAAGCGAGAAGGATCGTTGGTGTAAAGGAGGCTCCTCTACGGCTCACTTTCCTGGCCCCACGTTGTGTCCTGGATCATTACCACGTCCCGCCCTTGTAGGCTAATGATATCAGGGTCATTAAGGGCCTTATTACATCGCCATTTGCCGCCTTATTACATGGCCGGCGCGGACGACAAGCTGTGAAATACCGGCGCGAGGAACCGTATCCTCTTGAAACCGTTTTTAGTGGGTGTAGGTCTCTCGGTGTCTGTTTCTGTCTTTCTGTCTCTCTCTTTCTCTGTTCATTTTTTTTTTTCCCTTCTTCTCTTTCTTTCTTATTCTCTCTCTCTCTCTCTCTCTCTCTCTCTCTCTCTCTCTCTCTCTCTCTCTCTCTTTATTCATGTAATTGCTTCATGCATGTGGTTGGGGATGTCTGGCAGGTTTTAAGCTCGTGACAACTCGTTAAACATGCATGGAATCGCACTCATTTTACATCCGAAACGCAGACACACACACACACACACACACACACACACACACACACACACACACTAACATCCCCCCACCCCCCACCCCCCACCCTACACATACGAAGAACCCACAAATCCTAAAATTCCCGAACAAAATAAAATAAACACCAACATCAAAAAACAAGAAAACCGAATAAAAAAATAAAAAAACGCGAGATAAAATCTACAAAAAAGAAAGAAAAAAAATATATACACAAACTCCATACTATCCCCTAAATCATCAAGACTCCAAAGAAAAAAACAAAAAAACACATGTCCACTTTACATGCAAGAACTGAAGCCCATAGAGGTAAACACAAGATGCTACGCTGATAGATTCAAACCCCGCAGTGACAGGAGCCCTAAATTGATGTCTTGGCTAATGGCACATCACCAGGGGGGATGCGGGGGATGGGGGAAAGGGGGGGGACTAGCACCCCTTTGGCGTCACACTATTTTTCTTCCCTTTCTTTTCTATCTGGCTGTTTCCACATCTTCTTCTCTCTATCTGTCTCTCTTTCTCTTTCTCTTTATCTGTCTCTCTTTTTATTTCTCTCTCTCTCTCTCACGAGGATGAGAAGGATGGAAGGGAAAGATAGGAGATGGGGGAGGAGGAGGATTGGAAGTTGGAGAATGGGAAAGGAGAAAATGGGAAAAAAATGTGGAGAGAGGAGAGATAAAGGATCGGGAATGGGAAAAAATAAGGAGAGAGAAAGAGAGAGAGAGAGAGAGAGAGAGAGAGAGAGAGAGAGAGAGAGAGAGAGAGAGAGAGAGAGAGAGAGAGAGAGTACGAAAGAAAGAGAGAGAGAGAGATGAGAGATAAAGAGAGAGAGAAAGAGTAAGAAAGAAAGAAAGAGAAAGAAGGAAGACAGGGAAAGGAACGATAGGAGATGGAAAGAGGGGATTCTGTGGGAGAGGGGGGAGGCGGGGGGGAGGGGGAGGTGAGGTAGGCACGCGAGCGGCGATGGGCGCACCTCACCTCACCTGTCACATAAGTCATGTTCCTTCTCCTCGACGGATTCATTTGCATACGCCTAATCCCGAGCCAGGCGGTGACCAAATAGTGTTATTGTGACTCCTAATCGCGGGTGTTATTGGCGCCAAGAGGTTGTGATACGGCGAAAGCAAGAGTCAGGATGGTGATGCTTGTTATTGTTATTATTATTACAGGTACAGCAACTTCTAATGACATCACGATTTGTGTTTAATGTTAGACAATAGAAGTGGTGATGATAATGAAAATAACAATTACAACAGTTAATATCATAATGACATTTTGTAAACTGTAAACAATATACATATATACATACACACACACATATATATGTATGTATGTCTATATGTGTATGTGTATGTGTATGTGTGTGCGTGTGCGTGTGTCTATATATCTATCTAATTATGTATATATATATATACATACATACATATACATACATACATACACACACAAACAACACACACACACACAAACACACACAGACATACACGCACATAGGCCTATACACGAAGAAAAAATATCACATTTCCACCAGCCACCTGCCAAGCCCCAAGCCCCAAGCCCTCAGGTGCACCGCCCACGCGCGCGAAAAGGGCTAGCGAAGGAGCCGTGAAATCCTAAGGAGAAAAATGTCCGTTAGACCTAAGTGTCATAAGCAAAGTCCTGTCACGGCTTAGAGTGACGTGTGGGTGGGTGGGAAGGGGTAGGGGGTGGCATTGGGGAGGCAGGTGGGAGGAGAGGGAGGGAGGGAGGCAGGTGGGAGGAGAGGGAGGGAGAGAGGAGAGAGAGAGATAGAGTGAGAGAGAGAGAGAGAGAGAGAGAGAGAGAGTGAGAGATAGAGAGAGAAAGAGATACAGACCACCACTTAAGCCTCCCCATCCCATTACCCCCTCCCCCTCTTTCCTTCCTCTTACTGCCATGACAGCACTAGGGGAAGTGTCACACGGGAAGGGGGGAGAGAATACCCACGAGTCACGTGACACCCTCCACAATGGCGGTTCCCGGTGGCCGTCACTCACGAAGTATAATGGCGACTCTCAGCCCCTCCTTTCGCGCGCAAATGGAGAGATCAGGTTAGACGAAGTGTCGCTCTTCTTGGCGTGGTCGTATGTCATCCCCTCCCCACCTCCTACCTCCTCTACACCCTCCTCTTTCCTCTCTCCTCTACCACCCCTTCCCCTCTACACCCTCCTACCCCTCACCTCCTCTCTCCTCTCCCACCCCCTCCCATCTACCCCCCTCTACACCCTCCTACCCCCACCTTTTCTCTCCTCAACCACCCCCTCTCCTCTACCACCCCCTCCCCTCTACACCCTCCTACCCCTTCCCTCCATATCCCTGACACCCCTACCACCCCTTCCCCTCCCCCTCCCATTATGACAACTTTATCTGCCATTCATATTTATTGTTTGTTTGTTTGTTTGTTTGTTTTCTAGGTTCTCAAATTACAATAAAGAGATTATTGAATGAATATTATTTTGGGTTAGTGAGTTTTAACCCCATTCCCGCTTCAGAAAAAGAGAATACTACTACTAAATACGCTACAAGATACACCAACATAACACAATTACACTACATACAATGAAAAAAAAATGCAACGAATAAGATACTAACAAAATCACAAATAAATAAATAAAAGAAAGAAAGAAAGAAAGAAACAGAAAAAGAAACAGCTGGCTTATAATCAGGTGTCTAAAATGATAAGTATTTGCATAATTTCGTTAATGTGTCATATATATACGCGCGAATTACACTACGAATCTGAATAGGGTAATCATGATGTTATGAATGATGCTGACTGATTATCTAGAGAACTTTGAGTAATGAATATAATTACGTTTCAATGTATTAGAAACAGAGACGGAGTTGTGGTATGATAGACAATGATGATAGCTTTAAGATAACTGTAGTTATGATAACAATATGGACACTTATTGTAATGATATTATTAGAGGAAAATATAAAAGATAATTGAGTTAATAGTAGTAATAGTAGTAGTAGTAGTAGTTGTTGTTGTAGTAGTAGTTTTTGTAGTAATAGTAATAGTAGTAGTAGTGATAGTAGTAGTAGTAATAGTAGTAGTAGTAGTATAGTAATAGTAGCAGTAGTAGTAGTATTGGTAACAGCATAATTGTAACAATAATACTAATAATTATCATCATTATCACAAATCACATGCAGATATAATAAAAAAAATTCCCAACAAAAATAACCACGATACAGACATAGCTACGTACACATACCCATGCGTACATGTGCATTGACCGTGTGTGTCCGTACCGTCGCGCCGCCCATGTAGGTACGTATGTGCGTCCGACATGCAAGAGTGCACATGGTCACACTTCGCTGCACAAATAGATGTACACTACACGCTGGAGGTCCGGGCATGTGCTGTGTACGCATATTGATTGTGCATATCTTTATTCCTCGGTGTAATTATTCTATCTATATGTTAATGCTCAGGGAGAGAGAGAGAGAGAGAGAGAGAGAGAGAGAGAGAGAGAGAGAGAGAGAGAGAGAGAGAGAGAGAGAGAGAGAGAGAGAGAGAGAGAGAGAGAGAGAGAGAGAGAGAGAGAGAGAGAGAGAGAGAGAGAAAAGCAGAAAAAGGAAAGAAAAAAACTAGAAAATAAAACGAAATAATAACTAGCTGAAGAAAACAAAATTAAACAGAACAAGATAAACGAAGATAAACAAGTTAAAAAAAACACACACATCTGAAGAGCGGAGGTAGCTTTCGAAAATTGTGAAAACAAAAACAGAAACAAACAAAAAATATATATATATATACTCAGCATTTCTCAAAGAAGAGCTAGTGAGATGTGCGCTTTAATTAACCTGCAATTCATTTCCAGGATTCATTGCGTTAAAAAAATCCTTTAATATTTTAGCTACCTGTTTTCTTACTTCGGCTTTGCACATGGGGAAATAGATGGAAAGATGGATAGATAGGTAGGTAGGTAGATAGACAGACAGATAGATAGATGGATGGATAGATATAGATAGAGGGGAAGTGTGAAGGTAAAATGAGGGAGGGAGGGAGAGGGAGGGAGAGAGAGAGAGAGAGAGAGAGAGAAGGAGAGATAGAATGATAGATAGAGAGAGAAAGAGAGAGATAGAGTGAGGGGGCGGGGTACACGAGAGACAGCCAGAGAGAGAAAGAGAGAAACAGTGAGACAGGAGAGAGAGAGAGACAACAGAGGTGGAACAGATTTGCTTCCAGGCTCCCCGACCTCAGAAGCCTCGACGCCCTTCGTGTAACGTACAAACTTCACGACGAGGCTGTGGTCACCCGAGCAGGGTTGCCACTTCACTTCGGTCGACACATACCCGTCTTTTACCCTTTGTCTTTTATTCAACCATTTAAAAAAAATCGTAGACTGACTAACTTCAGCAAACGAATATAAAAAAATATTCGGAACACAATACTATATTTCACCCCAAAATAACATCCCTCACTCTCAAAAAGACAAAATATAACAAGAGTTGCAGTTGGTAGCCCTGAAGGGGGAGACTCCTGCGGCCGCGCGTTATTTTTTATTTTTATTTTTTTTCTTAATTTCGTTTTTTATTTCTTCTTTTGCAAGTTCGAGACATCGAGACTTCGTGGTTTTGGCGATGATCTTGACTTATCAATATTTTATCAATAATGACGACTCTTTTATTGATTAAACTTCCGATTTCAGGAGATCGTTAATATCATATCCAACCGGCGACGAAGATATTTAAAAAAATAAATATATCGACTATATATATCGACAGAATGAAAATACAATAAGAGAAAGGACAGAGGAAAGGAGGAAGAGAAGAGACGTAGAGAGGGAAAAGAGAAGACAAGAGAGAAGGAAGAATATGAGACAAGAGAAAAAGGAGAAAAAGGTTAGGAAAAATGGCGGAGAGGCGGCCATTAAGATTATGAAGAACTCAAGACAAAATAATTACAAAGAGGGAGATAGCAATTTAAAGGGTAAAAAAGGGAGAAATAGAAAATTGAATTATAAAAAGGGAGATAGCAATTCCAATGATAAGAAGGGGGGGGGGAGATAAAAATGAAATTGTAAGAAGAGAAATGTCTATTCAAATGATGAGGGATTTTTTTTCAATAAAAAGCGAGATAAGATAGAAAATCATATTGTAAAAAAGGATAGAAAATAAGATTTAAAAAAGGGAGAGATATGAAATTTTACAGTACAAAGGAGAGGAGAGATGGTAAATAAGAAAGAGAAAAAAGAAGACATAGGAAAGGAAGAAAGTTAGACAAGAAAAGACATAATCAAGGAAAACCGATAAAGTGCAAGAATAATGATGCACAGGCGACAAAGCAAAGTCGTCTAAACCAAGAAAGAAAACAAAGAAAGAACAAAGAACAGAAAAGGGAGATAACAAGAATCAAGAAAGAGAGACATAGAGAAAATAAAACAAGAAAAAAGACAGAGAAAGGACGAAGAGAAGAGAAGGGATATTGAAGAAAGACGAAAGAGGGAAGAAAGAATATAAGACAAGTTAAAAGGACAAAAAAATAAAAAAATAGGAGAGAACAGACGAAGAAAGAGGCAGGAGAAACATAAGACATGAAAAAAGGACAAAAAAGAGACAGAGATGAGACAAGAGATAAGAGAAACAGTAAGCAGATAACAGACAAAGGAAAGAGACAGAGAAGCAAGAAGCCAAAGCAAGAGAAGAAATAAAAGAAGAAACGAAGAGAAGTAAGAAAATAAAGAAAGAAGAGAAAGAAGAAGATAAAAAATAAGAAAACAAGATAAGAGTAAGGACATAAAAAAAAGCAACACAACGAAACAACAGACGAGAAGAAAAAAAGTCAAGGATGCAAGAAGACAAGGCAGAAGAAAGGATAAGGCAGGACGAAGACGTGCGCCGTGCGTGCAGGAGCCACACTTCTCACGCACGGCGGTCGCCAAGCCAAGCCACAACGCCGGCCGATTGCGAAGGGGGAGTGGGACGGGGGTAGAAGAGGGGGTAAGGGGGAGTGGGAGGGGGGTAAGGGGGAGTGGGAGGAAGGTAGAAGAGGGGTGAGGGTGTGGGAGGGGGTTAAGGGGGAATGGGAGGGAGGTAGAAGAGGGAGTAAAGGGGAGTGGGAGGGGGGTAAGGGGGAGTGGGGGGTAGAAGAGGGGGTAAGGGGGAGTGAGATGGGGGTAAGGGGGAGTGGGAGGGGGAGTAGAAGGGGGGTGTAAGGGGGAGTGGGAGGGATAGGAAATGTAGGAAGGGGGTAGGTAGGGGCGTAGGAAAGGAGGAGGTAGTGTGAGAAGGGTGGTGGGAGGAGGGGAGAGGAGAAGGGTTGGGGGAGGGGGGGAGGAGAGGGTGCATCCCCCACCAGTAATTTACAATATACTGGATGACGAAGCTAGAAGAGGGAAAGGGTGGAGGGGTGGAGGGGGTGAAGAAGAGACATTCAACTTATACGCTCATTAAAGTGAAGAAAGAAGAGAATAACGGGAAAAAAATCAATCCATATTCGCGTAATCAATACTAAAATCCAATAAAATAAATTCAAGCCATTAAAATAAAGCAGTAAATAAACCAAATTGAAGTTCAATAACCGAGAAAGTGATATGCAACAGCAACCAAATAGGAAGTGCTTTCCGAGAGAAAAAAAAAAAAAACTGTACACCTGTTGCATATCGGGAAAATAAGTCCCACTTGAAGTCACTCAATAATAGTACTACGAAGACCTTTCTGATCCTTATTTCCTCACGCGTGTTTTTTTCCCAAATATCAACAGGCTATTGATAAAGAAAGCTGAATGAATTATAACATCGAGCATACATACGATCATTTTTTGTACTGGGATACGTAGTTACATGGTCAGTCACATATGTTCAGTTTATTAAAACCTTTCTCTCAGAATAAAAAATAAAAAGAGATAGAACAGAGCCTTAAATCCATATCGTACCCTGAAATTATCATCACACGGGATACTATTAAGAGGGAAACATGTAGCACGAAGACGCACGCCACGCTTCACGTTAGTCATCTGTCAGGAAATGGGCGGAGCGACGACGGTCGAAAATTGGCGGGAAAGAAAGGGGGAGGAGGGGGGGAAGGGGTTAGAGAGCGCGGGCGTAAAACTCGGAAGAGCATATCCGCAAAATGGAGCAAATTTCTCTTGACTTACTTTTGTAGTATTAGAAGCTTAATGGCTTTAGTATTTTTGTTTTTTCTTTTCTTAGTAGCTATTGTTTAATTTTACGTGCGATTATAGAAGGTAGTTAAAAAGAGTCTAAGAAATAAATTATAATCGTTCCCCCTTACACCCATTTAAAAGCATATAACACCAGGAAAGAAGCAATAACAGAACAGTACAAAAACAGGAAAACCAGTAACAAAGATAAAAAAAAAGTAATTCAAACAGAAAACACCCTTTTACTTGAATGGATTTGTAACTATACGATGCAGGTGTTTCCACGGAAGAGAGAGGAAGGAGGGGGGGAGGGGGAGGAGATGGGAAGATAAGGGAGGTGTAAGGAGGAACGGGTTTAGGAAGGAAGGGAAGAAGGGGAGGAGAGTAGAGGAGGAAGGGAGGGAGAAGAGAGAATAAGGAGGGAAAAAAGGGAAGAAGTTAGGAAGAGGGAAAGGGGGGAAAGGAAGGAAAAAGAGAAGAAGAGAGAGAGAGAGAGAGAGAGTGCGTGCAGCGACAGACGGAGGAAAGAGAGGAGGAGGGGTAGGAAGGGAGGAGGGAGGGGGGAGGAAGGGAGGAAAGGAGGAAAGGGAGGGCGTAAGGCGGGACAGACGGGAAGTAATCAGCGGTGGAAGGGAAGCGACGGGAAACGACGGTTTAAACTTCTGCCGTTTGTTTTTGTTCTAAGAGATGTAACGACTTTCTCTTGACTCCGCTCAAATGTATTCGGGATTCACTGCATATTCATATTTATTTTCTGAATGGTTTGTGTACGTGTACCTGTATGCATACGTGTACGTGTCCGTGTACGCATGTGCCTGTGCGTATATATATGATACGTAGTATGTGTGTGAACCTACAAGTATATAAATTCAAAAAATAAAGTAAAATAAAGGGCAAAAAATTGCTAAAAGCAACTTACGCAAAACAACAGAAAACACACCAAGAAAGAAGACAAGACAAGACGACCATAAGAAAACCCAAAATCCGCAGGTGTGAGAGAGGGGGAGAACCCGAGGCAACATACAGACAGACAGGAACAGACGAGAACAAACAAACAGACAGACAGACAGACGATCCGAAGAAAAACGCCGCGTGATAACCCAACGCACACTGGGATAATTAATCTCAGAATTCCAGAAATATCGAATGGCGTCTTGCGATCGCCTGTCTCGGTGTGAAAACTTGGCTCGGGTTTCATCGCCATCGTCCACTCCTCGCCCAGGTGGCTTCGATCTGCGCAAGTTCCGATTTATGCTGCGGGTAATTAGAAACGGGCGCGCGGGCACACACACACACACTCGCATGCCATGAAGAGGCACACGGAGGGAGGGAGGGAGGGAGGGAAGGAGGGAGGGAGGGAAGGGGGGAGGGGGGAGAGAGGGAGGGAAGGAGGGAGGGAGGGAGGGAAGGAAGAAGGGAGAGAATGAGGGAAGGAGGAAGAGAGGGAGGGAAGGAGAGGGAGGGAGGTGGGCAGAGAATGAAAGAAGGAGGGAAGAAATAAGAAATGAAGGAGGTAGGTAGGTAGAGAGAGTATGAGAGAGATATAAAAAAATAGAAAAAAATCACCCAAAACAACCCAAATAATAACAACAATAGTTCAATCCATCGCAAACCACAATCAAAATCCCCACACACGACATGCCCCAAACACCACGAGACTCCAACCCCTCCTAACTCAACCGCCGAACACCAAATCCTACCCTAATCCTACCCTACTTCATCCTACACCTCCTGTTCCTCAGCCCCATGAGGTCATCAGTCCTACAAAACCACAGGCGGCGAAAAGAAAGAAAGAAAGAAAAAGAAAAAAGAGAGAGAGAGAGAGAGAGAGAGAGAGAGAGAGAGAGAGAGAGAGAGAGAGAGAGAGAGAGAGAGAGAGAGAGAGAGAGAGAGAGAGAGAGAGAGAGAAAGAGAGAGAAAACACCATTCCGCATTCGTGAGAAAAAGTGTATTCATCCGAAACTCATCTTGTTCACACTTACACTCACAGTCCTTCACATACTAACTGTATATCTTTGCGGGAATATTCGTGAGGTTAAAAAAAAAAAAAAAAATTGTCTGGATTACTTCTGTTAGATGTAGTGTAAGGGCGGAGTTGGGAGGGGGGGTTAAAGGAGGGAGATAGCGTATGTATTATCCATATTTTGATTAAATCTCTTCATATTCATCATATTGTGATTATTCTTTTTATATCTGCTTATTCCGCTGAGATATATCGCATAACCTACGTATATAGACTAAAGAGAGCAAGGTTAGAAAAAAAATGATGCTCTTTTTTCTTTCTTTCCTTTAAAGCAACGAATGATTTCCGGCCGTTTAAAAGGAGAGAAAACCTTTTAAATAACAGACCGTTATATCGATTGATCTTTAATTTCCTGTCTTTTTACGGATCGACGGAAGCACGAAATCAAATCTATCAGCTGTGAACCTGTCTGTCAGTTTCAGAACAAAAGCCATAAACATAACGACTACTTGTGTTACTACTTACATAAAAAAAAAATAAAAAAAAGGGTCTTATCAACACAGACCGAAAATCGACTACCTATCTCAATCAAAATGTTCCCATATCAAACACAACATACATATCAACAACAACTATTACCTGTACCATTTGGAATAAGGTTCAACCACACTACCTGTTTGTCGTCTACCTGTGTAAATTTACCGGGTGTTTACCGGTAACAAGTTAACCTAAATTCGTTACACGGATTATCACTTCCGAATCGCGTAGTTGAACGTTACCGGAAGAATCACTAACCGTTTTCCTACGTCATAGACGAATTTTAAATTGGTACATAGTGTATAAACTGTGTATTGTTATTCATTTAGAGTCGATACACCGATGACTATCTAATGTTGTCATCTTATTGATTTTCGTGAT
>BOPN01000230.1:331735-334235 GCA_017312705.2 Penaeus japonicus
GGGGGGAGTCATGGTGGAGGGGGAGGAGAGGAGAGGGAAGGGGGTCATGATGGAGGGGGAGGAGAGGAGAGGGAAGGGAAGAGGAGAGGGAGGGGGAGGAGGGTAGAAGAGGCAGGGAGATCGGGGAGGGGGAAAGAGAAGAGGAGAGAGATGGAGAGGAGGAGAAGAGGGAGGGGAGGCAAGGGGTAGGGGGAGGAGGGGGAGGAGGTCAGGGCGTATAGTGGTAGTGGCGGTCATCCACGCGTGTCGAGTGCGTGGCTGGGGCGCCTCCTCTTCCTTCTCCTCCTCCTCCTCCTCCTCCTTCTTCTTCTTTTTCTTCTTCTTCTTTCTCCTCCCTTCTCCTTTTTCTTCTTCTCCTCCTCGCTTCTTCTTCTTCTCCTTCTCCCTTCTTCTTCTTCTTCTTCTTCTTATCTTCATTACTCGTTCATTTGATTTATTCTCTGGTGTCATTGTGTATTAAATATATATATACACCTACACACACACACACACACACACACACACACACACACATAAACACACACATATATATAGATATACCACTTATATTTCTACACATATTCCCTTGATAACTAATTTCCACGAGATAAAGCGCATGAGACTGTGCGCTCGTGAAAACCCAACAATCCTTTTCGTCATTAAGAAACAAAGAAAACAACAACAACACATGAATGAATAATCCAGACTGAACATCCGTTAATCTTTTTTGTATTTTTTTTTATGTAATCAAGAAACAGAGATTACAAGAAGGGAAAGAAATGAATAACGACAACACACACATGAATAATCCAAACAGAAAAAATAATAAAGAGATAATACACACACGATGAACAAGTAAGACGCATAAAAGACACAACAAACAAGAACATAATAAGTAAATAACTGTCGGCTATACCTGATAAAACAGAGGAATAAGCAAAACAAAGAACTAAAAAGAGAGAGAAAAACAAGTGACTAACGATAACCAAGAAATACGCATTAAAACAAACAAACAAAAAAATACACACAAAACAATAAAACAAGAAGAAAACAAACGAACAACTATTTCCAACACCTCGATAGATCAGAAGAATAAGAGAAACAAGACCGAAATCTGCGAAGCGATTATGTCCACACTTGGAATCGGCGACTCAGTCAAAGGGAATCGGGATGCTGCCCAATCTCCTGCCTTGATTACAATTTTCGCTCCGGCGCTGAAACACTCGGGAGGGAGGGGGAGGGAGGGGAGGGGGAGGGGGAGGTGGAGGGGGAGGAGAGGGCGGGAGGTGGAAGTGGAGGTGGAGGGGTGAAGGGGGAGGAGGAAGAGGAAGAGGGAAGGAGGTGGAAGTGGAGGGGTGGAGGGGGAGGAGGGAAGGAAGTGGAAGTGGAGGGAAGAGGGAGGGAGGTGGAGAGAGGGTGGAAGTGGAGATGGAGAGAAGGAGGAGGTGGATATGGAGAGAGGGAGGAGGTGGAGATGGAGGAAGGAAATGGAGAAGGTGGAGAGGCGGTGGAGGAAGAGAGAAGAAAGTGTAGGGAGAGGAGAAAAGAAAGGGAATGTGGAAAATGAAAGACGGATGTAACGATAGAGGGAAGAGAGAGAGGGAAGGGGAGGAGATGATAGAAGAAAGAGGAGAGGGGACGAAGAGGTGAAAGAGGGAAGAGGAGGAGGAAGTGGCGAGAGCCGTAAATGCATTTATATGCAGTTAATATCCTCTCCCTCCCCCTCCCCCCTCCCCTATCCCCCATCTCCAAACGTCTACCAACCCCCTCCTCCTTCCCTTCTCCTCCCCTCCTAACCCCCCCCCCCCTCGACCTGAACAGACACACACATATATATAAGCTTATTCCGTGCCCTTAATCTATCAAACGGACACGAACGTTAAGGGAAGGCTAAAAGGATGGGGGGGGGGGGGGGGGGGATGGGCGTAAACGGGTAGGGTAGAGGTGGGAGTGGGGTGGGGCTAAGGGAAAGGAGGGCATGGGCATGGGTGGGTGGGTGAGTGGGGGGGGGAGGAGGTACTGGGATGTGGAGGAGGGAGTCCATCTATCATAGGGGGGGGGGGGGTGATGATGAACTGGCACGCATAAGGATGGAGAGAGGTGGAATATAATTACGTAAGGGAAGAGGGACGATAGGGAGAAGGAGAGGAGAGGAAGAAGAGAAAGATGGGAGAGGAGAGGAATCGGAGGAAGGAGGAAGAAGAATATCATTTCTGAAGAGAAGAAGAGAGAAGAATGCCGAAGGGGAGAGGGAGGGAAGGATAGAAGACGGAGGGAGAAGGAGAACGGAGAATTGTGAATGCCGAAGGGGAGAAGGATAGGAAGAAGGAGAATCAAAAGAGAAGAATAACAGAAGGGAAGAGGGATAGAAAGAAGAAAAAGAGACGAGAAAGGAATAAGGAGAGGGGATGGAAGGGAGGAGAAGAGGAGGAGAGGGAAGAATACCATTACGAAAAGGAAAAGAAAGAGAAAGAGAATGGAAAAGAGGAGGAAAAGAACGAAGATATTTCATTACGAAAGG
>BOPN01000230.1:341735-381735 GCA_017312705.2 Penaeus japonicus
TCTCTCTCTCTCTCTCTTCCTCTGTGTCTCTATCTATATGTCTATGTTTCTATCTTTCTCTTTCTCTGTCTGTCTCTATCGTTGTCTCTCTCTCTATCGTTGTCTGTCTGTGTCTCTCTCTCTGACATTTTCTGTGTCTCTATCTATCTGTCTCTGTCTCCGTCTCTATCTTTCTCTGTCTGTCGCTATCGTTCTCTCTCTCTCTCTCTCTGTCTCTCTCTCTTTCTCTGTCTCTGTCTCTGTCTCTCTCTCTCTCTCTCTCTCTCTCTCTCTCTCTCTCTCTCTCTTTCTCTCTCTCTCTCTTTGGGTGCGAGTAAGTGAGGTCTTAAAGTTCCGAAACCCGAGAAGTTATTGTTATCACCATGGAAAAAGGGGAAAAAAACGAAAATACGAGATGAATTTATGCTCCTTTCCGCTTCACCCGTTTTTTTCCTCTTTATCTACTCTCCTCTTTCCTCTTACTCCTTTATTCTACTCTTCCTTCTTTTTTTTTCTTCTTCGTCCTCTTCCTCCTTAGTCAATATCTGCCCCTTCCCCTCTTCATCTTTCTCACCTCAACCTATCTTTACCCTGAGCTTTCTTCTTTGTTTATCTGCCTCTTGAATCTCCCATTTTCCTTTCCTCTTCCTTAACTCACTGTCTTGAATCTCAGATATCCCTTTCCTCTTCTCCCTCTTCCTCTCATCTTCTCCCTGATCTTTCCTCTTTGTTCAAGTCTCTCCTTCCCATTAACCTTTCCCTTGACTCCTTCACTTTTCACTTCCCTCTTTATCTCTTTCTTCTCTTCCTTCCATCTTCCCCTTCCTTTCCTATTATCATCTACCTTCATTCTCACTCTTAAGTTCCACTTTTCCCTTCCTCTTCTCCCTCTTGCATCTCACTTCCCTTCCTCATCTGCCTCTTCATCTCTTTCTTCTCTTCCTCCCATCAACATATCCAGATCTTCCCTCTCATCTCCCCTCCCCTCCTTCCCATTAACCTCTCCCCTTAATTCTCCCTCTTAAATCCCACTTTCTCCCCTTCCTCTTCCTCTTCATTCTCTCCTTCCTCTTCCTCTTCTTTCTCCCCTTCCTCTTCCTCTTCTTTCTCCCATCTTCCACCTTCACCCCGACCTTCCCCCTTTGTTCCTCTCCCCTCACACCGCGAATCAACACCTCCCGTGACTCTCTCCACATCGCCCCCCCTCCCCCCCTTACGCCCGGCCACAGCCCCAGCCTCCTACAGTGTATAAAGAGGCATTCCGGGGACGGCGTTATCGTTGGCAGGCTGCTCCGGGCCATTAATATCAAGGTCTGACTTTGTCGCTCTCTTTTGCCGACTTCGAAACAAGCCTTTTCAACCTCCATCTTCTTCTGAGCTAAACACTCCTCCTCCCTCCTCCCTCTTTTTTTTTTTTTTTTTTTTTGGGAGGTCGTAACAAGGAGGAGTGAGATGGAGAAGAAAGGGTAGGGACGGCGAGAGGAGGGGGATCTGGGGAAGGAGGGGAGGAGGATATGGTGTGAGGGGGAGAGGAAGGAGGGAAGTAGGGATGGGAGGAGGGAGGGAGGGGGAGGGAAGTAGGGATGGAAGAAGGGAGGTGATAAGCATGGAAAGGCGGGAGGAGGAACAACAAGGAAGGAGAGAAAGAGAGATAGGTGAAGAAACGAAAAGAAAGATATATATATATATATACATACATACATATATATATATATATATATATATATATATATATATATATATATATATATAGAGAGAGAGAGAGAGAGAGAGAGAGAAAGAGAGAGAGATAGGTTGAGCTCAATATTAATGATAATCTGATCTGGGTGGAGTTTCTCAGCCCGACATGAATAATGAATGGTGAAGCTGAATTGAAACAGTATATCACTTCTACTGCCTAGACTGCCATCTCAGAGTTAGTATTTTGTTTCTTCTTCATTCTCGTATTAATCTCAATGAAATATATCTCTCAGTCATTATCATTGTATTCAAGTATTATACAAGTATTATATTATGCAATCCAGTACCCTCTCTTTTTTCATTTATACAATTTTTAGTAACGTTTTTTTGTTTCTTCTAAATTCATTAATAACGACTAAGCCTCAGTTTCAATCAACGTTCAATTAGCAACACAACTGTCATGTTCTGATTAACTTTATTAATCAATTACAACATTTTTTTTTTTTTTCTTAAATTACATTATTATAGATAAGATGATAAGATCGCATTTGCGTTGTGTAACATTTTCATCTACTTATTAATAATAATGATGATAATAATGAAAAAAATGATAGTAATAATAATAATAATAATAACGAAATATATTCATATGACACATCTATCTATTTGCATCTCTCTCTCTATATGAAGTAGAACGGACGCCCCGAAGCATTCCTGTGGGTGTAAAAGGACGTCTCCAAGAAGGGTCCTTTGTAACACAATACGAGACACGAGTTCTTTCGCTCCGACGAGACTGGGATCGCTTGCAAGCACGAGTGAGCGAGGGGTTGAATCTCCTCTTTCTCCTCCTCCTCCTTTGCTTGCAATTTTGACTCCGGGTTGCATTTCGTTCGATTGTTATTTCAGTAGGAATTGCTGTAAAAAAAGGGGGATGATTGTCCTGGTTCTATGTATTTATGTTTTTTTTATCTGTATTTTATTCTCCCTGAGAATAAATAAATTTTTTTAAAGAATTATCTGAATTTCACGTTTTTTTCTATGATAATGAAAAAAATAATAAATAAATAGATCCAGTAAAAAAATAAAATGATATAAAAATAGAAACGACACAACATACAATGACTCTCAGATCGTCTAATGCCCGTCTACATGACCCCCCTATCCACCCCCATTCCAACACGCCTCTCCTCACGAAGCCAACAAGTGGGCAGGGAAGGAGGGTGAGGAGGGAGAGGAGGGGAGGGCGAGGATCCGTAGTCCCAGCTTTGGGAAACGCTAGAGCGCAAGCCGCCTAGCAAGATGGCTTGCGACTTGCCAAGTACGGCCTCTCGGGCTTGCTTCTTTGGAGGACCTGCTCCTCCTTCTCCTTCTCCTTCTCCTCCTCCTCCTCCTTCTCGAGGTTCGACTACCTATTCCTTGGGTTACCTCGTCCTCAGGCGTGATAATAACAGTGTCTTGAGGAGCAGCGGCCATGCGCGATAGACGGAGATGCTATCCCGAGCACCCGCGGCGTTGAGATGGCGTCGTCCTCTGCCCAACCATGCATGTCGGCCTGCAACATCACCTTCCTCTCTTCCCCCTTGCATCTCCATCCTCCTCACCCCTCCTCTGTACTTCTCTTTCTCTAATGCACCTTCTCCCTCCGATTTCTGCCTCCCTCCCCCACAAACACATTCTTCCTACTACTAACAACACCCCTCCCTCCCCCTCCCCCCTCTACTACCTACCTATAACCCCCTCCCTTCCCCCCATCTTTACGTAATGTTCCTTCTCTCCACACCTCCTTCGACTACCCCCCCTCTCCCTTTGTAACCCCTTCTTCCCCCCCTACGCTGTCCTACACCTTTACTGTCCACCTCTCTCTCTTTCTACTTCTCTCTCTCCCCCTCACTACACATCTCTCAACTATATTATATATCCTATATACAAAGCCCAAACATGGACGAATAAAGCAAGAAATCCTCCCTACCCTCTTCTCCACCTCTTGGCCCCCATCATCCTACGTTATCCTGCACCGTCTCACTTCCCCACATGACTGCTTGGACGGTCATCGCCGTCTTCCTTGTCTCCTGAAGGACTCTTGAGTTGAGATGCATCTATTTTTTCAAGAGGGGTTTGTGTGCATTTCTGTAATTCTGATTCAACTTGTTTGTATTGCTATTATCATATTGTTACCATCATGATAATAGTCATTATTATAATTATGATCATTACTATTATTGTTATCATTATTAACATTGTTACTACTGTTATAATTATCATTACTGTTATTATCATTATCATCAAGTATATCTGTAGCATTTCTATATTCGTGATTCATCTTGTCTTTTCATCGCTTTCTAACCAATTATAATTCTGATGACCTCCGTCTGCCCCTTTATGCATTTTCTAAATCTTAATATCACTTCCATAGATCAAATGTAAATGCAATTCAGTTTGGTTACTATCAATTTTCAAAGCGTCCTTTAGTCCTCGAAATGCAATATCCCTTATTAAAATTATATATATATAATATATTCAACAATTTCGTAGTTTTAGACACAATTACCTCAAACGTTACAACGAAAAAAACGGGAGAGAAAAAAAAAACAACGAATGAGCAAACAATATGCAGAAACTTACTATAGTCTAAAGCTTGCAACATGTAATTAAAAAATATTTCATTTCCATACGCTTCGGTGAGCAGAGCACGAAAATGGAGAATAAACATACAACATGTGAGTCCGTTTTACATTTCGTTAAAACCCTTTAGTGACTCTCATCATTAAAACAAAAACTAAACACCCCCCCCCAAAAAAAAAAATACAAATTAAAAAAATGCAAATTCACACCCGAATAGGCACCCATTCCACCATATACACCACACACACACAAATACACACCCAAATACACCACGATATACAACGCATAAGCTTCGAGGTGTCTATGTTAAGCGCAGTGTAGTCGTCGTAGTGTTGTACTTGTCGTTACTGATGGTACGGCCCTGCGGACGGACGTCACACCAATAGCAGTTCGAACACCCAGGAAGGCTAATACAGCGGCCTTCCTTCTCCTCCTTCGTGTTTTTTTTTTAACTGCTGGAAATATCCTTGCATATTCCTTCTTGGGTCTCCTGTTGGTGATGGGGGAAGAGTGAGGAGGGTGAAAGGGGGAGGGAGGAAGTGTGATAAGGTTAAGAATTGTAGGGATGGATATTTTATATGGATACTCACGTGCTGAATGTTTTATTCGATGACTGTGTTTTCTTCAGTATAAATTTAAAGGATAAAAATTTGATATCCCTCATCTAGCTGCAGGCTCCGCTATCCAAATAATTCAACTCATTTGGGTAAAAAAAAAAAAAAAATCAATACATACCCAACACTGCGTGGGAAGGAAACCCAACCGCTGTACTAATGGCCAACTTCAAACCGTAAAAAAACTAAATTAAACTCTGAGGAACGACGCTGTATCCATCAGCGCTCATTACCGCAGTCCTCGCATGTTGACGCGCCACTCCAGCAGAAGGTTCGAGAAGCGCACACAGGTGGACGCGGACTCGGCAAAGCTCTTCTCTCTCTCTCTCTCTCTCTCTCTCTCTCTCTCTCTCTCTCTCTCTCTCTCTCTCTCTCTCTCTCTCTCTCTCTCTCTCTCTCTCTCTCTCTCTTTCCTAACTACCCGGAACAACAACCATACTCTGCGCCGATCTTGTTGTTTTCTCTTATTTTTTTTGCGACTTTATCTTCTAGGTAATCGGGAGAGATAGAATTGATAAGAGTGAGGATTTAATTTACCAGGGGGAAAGCTACGGCTGTACTTACTGTTCTTATAGCCTAGATCCATGAACGTATTATGTCTCGCCCCAGGCAGCGTCGCCATTGTGGAGGGTTGCGCATGCGTAATTAACTCGAGATTATGATTTTCCCTGACGAATTTAACAGAAAATCCGATGAATTCGTTATGAAATACGAGAGGAAATCGTAACTGAAGAAAAAGTCTGAACTTCGTAGTTAATGGCGGAAAGGGTGTAGACCGGGTGGCGAGGAGGGAGAGAAGAGGGAACAGGAGCTTGCTCCATTGTGTGTGTGTGTGTGCGGTGGCCGAGCGTGTATGCATCACCCAGTAGCTCGAGGCGACCACCTGAGGCCCTCGTGTTGCCACTCTGGTCCTTCGCCCACTGCTTCCACAGCCACCACAAGCCACTCCTCGACGGTAGGCGTCCTCTCAGAAGGGCATCACGGTATGCAGCAACCCACATTTTACAAGTCTCTTTTCCAACAGCGCGAGTTTTCGAAAGACGACAAAGTGTACTTCCTTCAAAACGACTTCAGTAGTATTAGCATCTATTCTTCCTATTGCAAGACGTCCCCCTAGTTTCTCAAGGATATTTCGCTCCTCCCAGTATTAAAAAACGATTCAGCCTTCGCTTCACTGACCAACGCCTCGTCAGAAACGCACACTCACTCCCTCCCCATTAAAGACCGATAATCATATGAACGTCTTTGAGAACGTATTCGTTAAACATTCTATCATCTAAACGTACATAAATCGTCATCAGAGAAAAGAAAATGGAAAGAACAATTGCAATCACGGTGTTTGAAGCAAGGTGCAAGCGCCGGCCCATCGATTCGAGTGAAGCCACGAGCCAAGGCGAGTTGTGGACGTGTGCCAGATTTTTTCTTCGTTTTCATGAATGAACCACAATTATCTCTGATGAATGAGTGGAAAGAAATGAGTAGAACAATCCTCACTGTCTTCACCATCTCTCAAGTACTGATTAAAGCACCGATGATTAAGGGACGATGAGATTGAACACGATATAAACTGTTCTCGCCCGAAGCGCTTCTGGAGCCACGCGTACAGGTTGAGGCGGAGAGCGCCGGAAGTGAGGAGCGGGGCGGACGGCCGCTTCACAACCCCGGCAAAAAAACAAAAAGAAGAACGAGAGGCGTCGGGTTATGATCGCTGAAGAAGAAGAAGAAGAAAACAACAACATTGAAAGGTTGAATATTTCCATGATTAGTTTATTCTTGTCTAGTGCGGGGAAATTTTATGACACAATAAAATGTCATTGAATTGTTCTGTTGATCCGTGACGGCGGAACCGTGTTCATTATTCCGAAGAGATACTGAAGAAAATAATAGTTAGAGAAAACACTCAAAGACATTATTAACAAACATATTGTCTTGTTTATCTTTCTTAGTTAGGGAATAATGGTATTGACCTTTCTTAATGAACCAACAGCGTCTAAACTACCGAGGTATCTAATTAACATTATGGCGGACGACTTGCGCTGTCGGTGACTGACACTTAGGTAACCGCCACTCCTTTAGTCCTTTAGTCCCTTACTCCCTCTTCCTTCTCTCCCTTCCCTCTTTTCCTCAACGCCTTCCTCGCTCTTTCCCCTTCTCCCCTCTTTTTCTCTTTTCCCTCCTTCTCCTCCTCCTTCCTCTTCGCTCACCGTAATTTTCATTCTGCCTTTCATTACTTCTTTATCTTTTGGACTTCCCTTTCCCATTAAAATAAAAATTTCACATATCCTCGCTCTCACATCGTCCTACTCTATTCCTTTTCCTATCACTCCTCTTTGTTCCTACTTCCTTTCTTCTTGGTCTCTTCCTCCTTATAGCTACTTCCCCTCCTTCTTCTTTATCTTCCTCACTTCTTCTTCTTTTCTTTATTTTTTTCTTCTTCCTCCTACTCCTTCTCGTATTCCTCTTCCTATCCCTCCTACTTAACCACTTTCTTATCCCTATCCTTTTTCTCCTACCCCTTACCTATCCTCCTCATTTCCTCACCCCTTCCTTTTCTCCTTCTGTTTTATCACCACCACATTCTCATCCTTATTCTCCTCCTCCTACTCCTCCTCCTTCTCCTCCTCTTCCTCCTCCTCCCCCTTCTCCTCCCCCTCCTCCCTCCTCTTCATCCTCCCTCCCTCCTCCTCCCCCTCCATCCTCCTCCTCCTCCTCCCCCTCCCCTTCCCTCCCCCCTCTCCCTCTCCCCCCCCCCCCCTCCCCCTCCCTCCCTCCCCCTCTCCCTTCCTCCTCCTCCTCCTCCTCCCCCCCCCCCTCCCCCCCCCTCCCCTCCTCCTCCTCCTCCTCCCTCCCCTCCTCCTCCTCCCTCCTCCTCCTCCTCCCCCTCCTCCTCCTCCTCCTCCTACCCTTCCTCCCCTTCCTCCCCTTCCTCCTCCTCCTCCCCCTCCTCCTCCTCCTCCTCCTCCTCCTCCCCCTCCTCCTCCCCCCTTCCTCCCCTTCCTCCTCCTCCTCCCCCCTCCTCTTCCTCTTCCTCCGCACTCCTCCTCCTCCTCCCCCTTCCTCCTCCTCCTCCCCTCCTCTCCTCCACCCTCCCCTCCTCCTCCACCTCCTCCTCCTCCTCCCTTCCTGCTTCATCATCATCCTCCTTCTGCTCCTCCTCCTCCCCTTCCCCTCCTCCCCCTTCCTCCTTTTCCTCACACCCACCCCCTCCTCCTCCCTCCTCCTCCTCCTCCTCCTCCCCCTTCCTCACTCCATCATCATCCTCTAACCCCCCCCTCCCCCTTCCCCTCCCCCCCCTCTCCGCAACGCTCTTCCGGAGAAGTTCAACTTCCCTCGCTCCATGAGTTGATTATGCGACTGTACTAAGCCGGGTGAAGTTCAGGCTGCCTCCTCCTTTGCAGAAGTTTGGCAATCTCAGGTATATCCCAGAGAGAGAGAGGGAGAGGGAAAGAGAGAGGGAGGGAGAGAGAGGGAGAGGGAGAGAGAGAGAGAGAGTGAGTGTGTGTGTGTGTGTGTGTGCGTGTGTGTGTGCGTGTGCGTGTGCGTGTGCGTGTGCGTGTGCGTGTGCGTGTGCGTGTGCGTGTGCGTGTGCGCGCGTATGCATGCGTGTGTGTGAGCACATAAGTGGATGTGTGGGGTGCTCATGCACCTGGGTGCGTACGATATAAATCTGCAACCAATCCTTATCCCTCCATCAACCCAATAAAACATCCCCCACGACATCGCAGCCTGCAATCCTGCAATCACCCGAGCAATAACAGCAATAACACACTCCTAATAACCCTTCGAGGCGAGACAGAGTCCAGAACACATCACTACTCGTGTCCTTCAAAGCGTGACACAGGAGACTCGGGATCTTCAGATTACTGCAGCCTGCAACAGACAGACATTGAATTAAAAGTCACACGAATCAGCTTAGACTATATTCACACGTTTATCGACACCGTATTCTTGATAATCGGAGTTTTTAAATTAATATGAGTGAACGACATGAAGGACCGACCAAGGATGTGCAAGGATAGAAATAGGAACAAAAGGATAGGGACTTTTAGGGATAAGATTGTAGGGTCCTTTGCGTGTTGGAGGAGTGTGATCTTGGCACTGGAGTGGCATTGAAGGTGTCCTTTATACCTGTGTAATGGCACTGCCAAGGTTTGGGTTATTAGATGTTATTAAAGTTGTTGTAGATGATGTTTGGGTGTGATGTGAATATTAGTGTGTACGTGTGTGTGTGTGTGTGTGTGTGTGTGTGTGTGTGTGTGTGTGTGTGTGTGTGTGTGTGTGTGTGTGTGTGTGTGTGTGTGTGTGTGTGTGTGTGTGTGATTGTCTGTGTGTACCTGTGAGGAGGATATCGTATATGTAATAAACAATAAATACATTTTCGTTATTTTTACGTCTACGGACAAACGAGAAAAAAAAACAGTACTATTCAACTTACATTTCCTCTGTCCTCACATTGACTTCGTACCTACTCAACTTTTCCTTAAAATTCCTTAAACAGCCGTCGACACTTCGCCAAATGGAACTGTCATAACCATCACTTTTCCACTCAGTTCCCACCGGGAAAATATTCAATTGCAAAAAAAAAACTTGTTTCCTTTAATCATGGGTTTTATGAGGGCTTCTAGAAGAGTTCTTTGCTCTCTCTCTCTCTCTCTCTCTCTCTCTCTCTCTCTCTCTCTCTCTCTCTCTCTCTCTCTCTCTCTCTCTCTATCGCTACCTCTCTCGTTATCTCTCTATCTTCCTCTTCCTCTGCTTCTTCCTCTCCGTCCCCCTCCCGCTGTCCCTCCATCTCCCTCCCTTCCCTCCCCTTCCCTCCCCTCCATCTCCCTCCCTCCTTTCCTCCCCCCTCCCCACCCTCCCAAGAACACGTCAGCGAGGCTTTCGCGGTCAAGAGAGGGTTTCCATTTGATAATTACGAGGTGTTACGAGATGTAGGTTTTCATTGTCCTCATTTGCTAAAAAGCTTATTGGTTTCTTAATCAAAGTCATTCTGGTCAGCCTGGTATCGAATAGCACAGATGGGATTAGATTTATAGAAGGCATTGAGAATCATAGCGGATAATTTGTCATAGCTGATACATGACGTAATGTTGGAGGAAAGATTTGACTCAGTTTAAGAAGCTGTTGGATAGCGCTAGGTTAGTCTGCAGTGCAGAATATGCGATATATTAAATGTCTTGTGTGTTTGCTCTGACCTTATATATATATATATATATATATATATATATATATATATATATATATATATATATATATATATACATTTTTACATATATATATATATATATATATATATATATATATATATATAATAAACACACACACACACACACACACACACACACACACACACATATATATATATATATATATATATATATATATATATATGTGTGTGTGTGTGTGTGTGTGATGTGTATATGTGTGTATATATATATATATATATATATATATATATATATATATATATATATATATATATATGTATATATATATATTTATATTTATATATAGTCTTTGAAATAATACATTTCCTTCTGAATACGCACTCTATCTCTAAATCCTTTCCAGTTCTTCCCAGTAATTCAACAACAAAAAAAAAACTTGGAATATCTGCCATAAACCCTGGCTTCATCTCGCGCTGACAGCCATATGCCTAACGTAATCTCGCAATTTCTCGCATTTTCCCGCGGCGTCACGGCGTTTCTCGCGAGGAAATGACAAGCCAGACGTGACAGGTGCGTTGTATTTTGTCATTCTTTTATCGCTGTCTGAGCGTGCGTGACTTATGGCATTTCTTTCGCTTTTTTCTTTTTTTCTTTTTTTTTAAATTGTCTTTTTTTCTTGTGTTTATGAACTGTGTTTATCTTCTGTCGAAAGTTGTTGGGAATTTTCAAAACTTTTTATGATATGGAGGGTGGGGGGGGGGTTGAGTGAGATGGAGGGGGAGGGAGGGGGGGGGGGGGATAGGGGGAGGGAGGGAGAGGGAGAAGAAGGTGAAGGAGAGGGAGAAAGAAGAAGGAGAGAGAGAGAGAGAGAGAGAGAGAGAGAGAGAGAGAGAGAGGGAGAGGGAGAGGGAGAGGGAGAGGGAGAGAGAGAGAGAGAAAGAGAAAGAGAAAGAGAAAGAGAAAGAGAGAGAGAGAGTGAGAATGAGAGAAAGAGAAAGACAGAAAGAGAGCGAACAACCATACGACAGTAAAACAATCCCCTTAAAAAAAAAAGAGAAAAAACAAAAACAAAACAAAACAAAAAAGCCAAATACGCGATGAAAAAAAAATCAAAGAAGTATAAAAAAAAAGACAACGAAATAGACATCAATAAAAACCACGACCAACAACAAAGAAAACAAAAAACAAACAAACAAACAGAAACCCCAGCGCTGAAACCCCGCTGCAATATTCCCTCTCAAAGGCAAACACAGCCCAGATTCTATTGCAATTCGTCACAGCCTATTCATCCCCCGTCGAGGCGACAAAAGGCGAGAATGACAGAATATTAATACTTCATAGGCCTATTTCATAAGGCCTTCCTTGAACACTGTCAAGGGCGGGGTGGGGTAGGGGGGGAAGTAAGGATGGGGGAGGGGGAGGTAGGGGGGTAGGAGGGAGGGGGTAGGGGGGAGGTGGGAAGACGGGAAGGAGGGAGGGGTAGGTGGGTAGGGGGGAAGGAGGGAGGGGGAGGTGGATAGGGGGGTAGGGGGGAAGGAGGGAGGGGGAGGTGGATAGGGGGGTAGGGGGGAAGGAGGGAGGGGGGAGGTGGGTAGGGCGGAAGGAGGAAGGGGGGAGGGGGGAGGTTTCAGTAATGATATTGCTTGTTGCTTTCATGTGTCTTGCTTTCAGGTGGTCGAGTGAGCGAGGAAATTGATGATGGATGATTGATAAGAAAGTGGGACGATATTAGTGATAATTGGGATTATAATAACAGCAACGATGGTGGAGGTGGAAATGGAGGTGGAGGTGGAGGTGGTGGTGGTGATGGTGATGATCATCATCATCATTATTAAGACAACCATACCATCAATAAAAAGATGACACTAACAACAACAATACCAAAAAATTACGATAACAACAACAATAAAAATGTCACGAACAAGGTTAATATCAAGCGGAAGCGCGTGACACGATGGCATGCATGAATATGACGTCACCGGTTCATCATCTGCACGCCTGTACCCCCTCTGACCTTCTCACCAAAAGGGCATCAGTGAAATTGAGTAGCCTTTAATACCCTCTATTTACTCATTTCAAAGTCGAAAAGAAAAAAAGAAAAAAAAGGAAAAAAATAAGTTATTTTTTTCTTCTATATTTTCAAAATCGAAAAAAAGAATCCCATGATACTCTTTTATTTTCCCTTCAGTGCTTTCAAAGTTAAAAAGAAATAGAAGAAAAAAAACAAAAACGCATTACTCTTTTTATTCCGTCTTCAAAGTCGAAAATAACGAGAGAAAAATAAACAATTTATTGTTAATACTTTTTTGATTTAATCTTCCTTGGGGCATCAGTGGGCTGGTTGCTTGTATTTTCTAATGCAACATGTTGATGCTGATATTGATAGTGACCTTGTTGCGATGGTATTGATGATCATGCAGAATGTCGTGAATTTGGTAGCTATTATTTCTTCTTACCTCCACCTGTCTGCATGACTGTGCCTGCATATTTCTATCTTTGTCTCTCTCATTCTCTCTCTCTGTCTCTCTCATTCTCTCTCTCTCTCTCTCTCTCTCTCTCTCTCTCTCTCTCTCTCTCTCTCTCTCTATGTACCTTCCATACTTTTTTTTCTCGTCCTCTCTCCCCATGTGTTTACCAATCTGCCACTCTCTATTCCTATCACCCAATCTCTCAATCTCTCTCTATCTTACTCCCACTATTCTACATCTCTCTCTGCCTTCATTACCACCTGCCTTTGCTTTTCTCTCTTTTCCTCTCCCTCCCTCGTCCAGCCCCGACAGTAAATCCCGCAGTTGTTTCCCTCGCTGCCGCAGGTACCCTTCGACTCCAACGAAAACCCAACATCTATCTATGTACAGTGGTGCCTTTGTGGCGCCGTTGGTTTCTTTGACGGCGATGAATCGAGAGATTTTCCTCTTCCTTCTCCTGTTCGTCTTCTTTGTTTTCTTCTTCTTTTTATTCTTCTTCTT
The DNA here is from genome assembly GCA_017312705.2 of Penaeus japonicus. Taxonomy (NCBI): domain Eukaryota; kingdom Metazoa; phylum Arthropoda; class Malacostraca; order Decapoda; family Penaeidae; genus Penaeus; species Penaeus japonicus. The sequence continues at coordinate 354,768 of BOPN01000230.1, forward strand.
CTTCTCTCATATCCTCCTCCTTTTGTTCTCCTTATTCGTCTGCTTCTTCTTCTTCTCCTTCTCTTTCTCTCTTCCTCCTTCTCCTTTTCCTCTTCTTTCGCCTCCACTGCCACCTCCTCCTCCCTCCTCTTCTTCCTCCTCCTCCACCTCCACCTCCTCCTCCTCCACCACCACCACCTCCTCCCCCTCCCCTCCCCTCCCCCCCTCCACCTCCACCTCCACCTCCATCACCTCCACCTCCCCCCGCCCTCCACCCTCATCAAAGAACCGAAGGCGCGATTAGCTGAGGGTATGAACAGACGACCTTTTAATACCTGTGATCGGTACTTAGGCTCACAAAGGCGCCTTTTCCAAACAGATTTAGCCTTCAAGGTAGGCGTCTGCGAACTCGGGTCACGTGACTGTGCACTTTTTTTCATAATCTGTCTTCCCTTTCTTCTTCTTCTTCTTCTTTTTCATCATCATGTGTAATTGTCTTCCTTATCTATGTCCAGGTAGAGACTGATTTCCTTTATGCCGTCAACAGGTAATGGATAAGGACGATACTGTATCCGATTTTGTTTTTCTCGTTCGCGGTCTCTCCCTTTTCAACGGTCGCTGGGAGAACAGACGGGGTTAGATATGCTCAGTTGCGTGATATAAAGGCGTTTGATTTGCGTATCCCTCTTATTCCAATACGCATTCTAGGAGTGTGTTAGATCAATCGTTTTTTCATTATTTCTAAACCTACAATCTACCCGGGAGACAAAAAAAAACAAAACAAAAAAACATCTTCCCCCCTCCTTCTCATCCCCCCCCCCCCCCATCATCACCACCACACAGCATCTGTATTCGCGGTAAATACCCCCCCCTTCTCCTCCCCTTTCCCCCAGGCGGCCGAATAGCGATCATTCTCGACGGCTTTTATAACCTACAAGAACAACGGCGCCGGATCGATCACGTGTCGCGCGGCTCGGCTCCGCAAACCCGTCAGCTGAGAGAGAGAGAGAGAGAGAGAGAGAGAGAGAGATGATCCTAGGCCTACCAACGGCTTCATCTCACCGCCGCGCCGCCGCGAGGAAGAGAACTGACATGAGTAACAATATGGACGAGACATGACCTACGAGATCACGTCCCCAGCCCCCACCTCCCCTCCCTCCCTCTCTAAGACCCCCTTCTTGCTCCCGACATCTGACTCTTCCGAGCTCCCTCGTTTTAACTCTTTTGTTACAAGTTGATGACTTGAAGGAACAGCTTGATGAAGATGGGAGGAGGGAGGAGGGGGAGAGGGAGGAGGAAGGGGAGGGGGAGGAGGAAGGGGATGGAGAGAGAGGAAGGGGAGGGAGAGAGGGGGAGGCGGGGAGAGAAAGGAAGGGAGAGGGAGGAGGAGGAGGAGGAGGAGGAGGAGGAGGAGGAGGAGGAGGAGGAGGAGGAGGAGGAGGAGGAGGAGGAGGAGGAGGAGGAGAAGAAGAAGAAGAAGAAGAGAGAGAGAAAAGTGGATGGAGAGAGAGGAAGAAGACGATACGGAATAGAAAGAGGTAGGGGAGGAGAGCATCGATAAAAAGGAGAGTAGGGAGAGGAAGGGGAGGAGGAGTGGGAGGGGATGGGGAGGGGGAGGGGGGTAGGAGACAGGCATGATGAATGTAAACAAAAATGAAGTCTCGTGAACCAAATGAAGGTCTTTGTTCACGCTCCGATCTGCCGCCATGGAGGTTATGTGAACTGAACTATGTTACAGGACGGTGGAATTTCTTTGGCATTAAGTGTCTTGTGCTATTTATTATTTTTTTTCCTCATGGCGGAATTTGAAAATGAGTTTCATTATTTGTTGCAAAATGTTGATGTAAATAATGGTATAGATACTTGGTTTGTTGTATCATATAGACACACACGTCTATCTATCTACCTATCTATCTACTTTTTTCGTGTTTTATCTCGTATTCACAATATTTCACGATAAAGTGTTAACGAAGCTTTTTTTTTGTCAAAACCCAAAATCGGGAAACAAAATGGCGGCCTATCCCCCCCCCACCCCACCTCCACTTTTCTACACATCTTGAATGCGAGAAGGCAGGGGTAGGGGGTGAGGGGAACGGCACCCGGATGTTGTGGGATGCAGGGGAGAGAGAAAGAGAGAAAGAGAAAAAAAAAGAGAGAGAGAGAGAGAGAGAGAGAGAGAGAGAGAGAGAGAGAGAGAGAGAGAGAGAGAGAGAGAGAGAAATAGCGAGAGAAAGAGTGAGAAACAGATACAGAGATACAGAGAGTGATACCAAAAGCGACACAATAAAATACAAAAAAATGCCATGACAGGGATACTAACACACCCCGGTTCTGAACCAAGAGAGAGAGGGTGAGGGTAGGGTGAGTGGGATGATACAGCAGCAAGCAATGGGCATCCCATGACGCGGCTGAAGTATGAAGTGATGAGAGAGCACAGATCATTTCAGGAAGACTATTTTCGTGGGTTGGGATTCCTTCTACTATTATTACAGATATTGTTACTCTTAGTGTGCTTTATTGAAATTACTGTCATTATGTTGTTATCATCACTAGCATCATCTTCATTATAACTTCATTGTTCTGTCCAATCTCCCTTTTCTACTCCTCTTCCTCCCTCTCTCATTATTTCTAACACTACATTTCCTTCTCTCACCTTATTCCCTTGTCTACCTCTTCTTTCCTCTCTGGCTCTCCGTTCTTCCCTCTGCACCTCTGTCTCTCTGTCTTTCTGTCTCTCTCGCTCTCTGTCTCTGTCTCTGTCTCTGTCTCTGTCTCTATCTCTGTCTCTGTCTCTGTCTCTGTCTCTGTCTCTGTCTCTGTCTCTGTCTCTGTCTCTCTCCTCTCTCCCTTCTTCCTTCTGTTCATCCCTCCCTCCCTCCCTCCACCTCCTCCCCCTCTCCCCCTCCCTCCACCCCGCCCTCCTCCCTCTCTTCCCACCCCCTTTCCCCCTCCCTCCACCCTCCACCCCTCTCGCCCCCCTCCCTCCCTTCACCCTCCCTCCCTCCCTCTTTCCCTCTCCCCCTTCCTCACCCTCCACCCCTCTCTCCACCTCGCCCTCCCTCCCTCCCTCCCTCTCGCTACAACAAGAAGCGAGCGCGCTCAGCCTCACGTAGCAGCGGCGGCGGCGGAGGAGGAGACGTGAGCTCGGAATCGTGACTTCGAAGTTTCTCGTACGCGACGGCGACTGAGAGATCACAACGATACGAACACGAAACGACACGAAAGATGAAACGACACCGACGCGACGAGATGTGACACGGTACGACACGATGTAGGAAGCGACACTGATACGTCACGAACGACACCGGCGCGACAAGATGTGACAAGATGTGACACGATGCTTGAAAGAGAGGGGAGAGGGGGGGAAGGGGAGAGGGGAGATGAGGCGGAGAGAGAGAGAGGAGAATGAGGGAAAGGAGGAGAGAGAGGAGAGGAAGATGAGGAAGAAGGAGGGAGAAGAGGGTGAGAGGAAGAATGAGAAGGAAGAAGGAGGAGAGAGGAGAGAGAGTAGGAATGAGGGAGAGGAGGGGAGAGAGAGAAAGGAGGAGAAGGGGAAAGGTAAGATAAAAAGAGAGGAAGGGAGGAAAAGAAAACAACAACAGAAAACAGAAAGAAACAGAGATGAGAGAGGCAGAGAAGAAAAAAACGAAAAAATAAAAAAACACATTAAAAAAACTAGACAAAACAACGACAAGTCCATTAAAAAACCGACAAAATGGAAAGAAATAAAAGGTTATAGAGGGAGCGTGGGAAGCAACAACAAATAGGAAATGTACAGCAAAAAAAAAGTAAAGAAAGAAAAAAAACGAAAACCCTAAAGGTTGAAAGAAAGGGAAAAAAATAAATAAAATAAAACATACAAAAGAAAAATGGCGACAAAGCCATACAATCAACAAACGAGCAAACTATAAACAAAAAACAATACAAACACCAAACAGAAAGAAAGAAAAAGACAAACAAAAAGACACTCAACCCCCAAACCGAATTAAAGCGAAGATGATGATTACTCGTTGATTACTCGACCGGAAATCTTAAATGAACTTCCCCTCGAGTCGGCGGCGATGGCGACGTGTGCTGCCATCTGTGAGCCGTACGGGGAAACTCTCTTCTTTCCCTGTATACCTCAATTCTTCTTGGTATTCAAACGGAATTAATGATAAATCTCACTTATTTTCCTTTCAAGTACTTAAAAAAGAAAGGATGTCCAGAACTTGATTAATACACGGGTAATACACGAGAGAAAAAAAAAAATATATTTTTTTTTTTCTTTATGAGACCGAGACACGAGCCGGATTTAGGTACAGACGCGCGCCATCTGTTGTCTGACTAAGTAACACGCACGAGTCTCCCTTTCTCGTCAGGTCATCTGCTCTCCTTCGGGTCATGATGTATGGACGGGTGTGATAAATGTTGATGTTTAAATCATTTTCCGTTGTGTGTGCGTGCGTGCTTAAAGGGAGAGTAAATGAGGCCTAGGAACAGACAGGAGGGAAGTAGATGTGTGAGATGAGGAAAAGGGAGGAAGGGAGGGAGAGGGAGAGGGAGAGAGAGGAGAGGGAGAGAGAGAAAGAGAGAGAGAGATGAAAGAAGTTCTTCCTTTCATCTCTCTGACAAACATATTAAAAAGAAAGTAACAAAAAACAAGTAACAAAAAAGAAAGAAAAAAAAACATCACAAAGCGAACGAGAGAATCAGACATAAGAAAATAAAAACATCGAAAGAACAGGTAAGCAAGGAGAAAAGGCGCGAGCAACGCCACCAGATGGCCGCTTTAACACATCACCGGTTAATGAGGTAATTTTCAATGTCAGTTTAGGACCCAAGAGGATCTCCAACATAAAAATGTGACCAGAATGACCGTATATTTAAAAGGGAGGGTGCCATATACCGCCAACAGCAATAACAAAAAAAAAGAAGAAAAAAAAAGGGAGGGGGGAATATAAGGGAAATATAATTCCTCTTTTATCGCAAATAATATTTCAATATCTATTATACCATATCCCAATGGACTTCCAAAATGTCCCACCCACCAGTTTCCCTCAAAATGCCTAATTTGTCAGTCAACTTGACAGCTTTTAACTCGCGAAAGAGTGTGGACAGCCACGCCCACCTCCTCTTAACACCCTTGACCGAGAAGTGATGCTGAGTGGAGGCGCAGAAGGGAAAGGGTGAGGTTGAATAAGAATTAATGAGATTTTCTTTTTCGTTCTTGTTAATGAAAGCTATCAGGAAAATTTGTTACTTTATTTTAGGGTTTTGTTTTTTGGAAGGGGAGAAGGGAGGGGAGGGGTGGGGGTAAGCGATGGGGTGAGTGGGAAGGTGGGAGGGAAGGGAGAGAGAGAGAGAGAGAGAGAGAGAGAGAGAGAGAGAGAGAGAGAGAGAGAGAGAGAGAGAGAGAGAGAGAGAGAGAGAGAGAGAAAGCGGGGAGGAGGATAGAGAGAGGGGAGGAAGAGAGAGAGAGAGAAAGAGAGAGAAAGAGAGAGAAAGAGAGAGAGAGAGAGAGAAGGAAAGAGAGAGAGAGAGGGGGGAGGGGGAGAGAGAGAAAGAGAGAGAGAGAGAGAGAGAGAGACGGGTAGCCCACCTCTATATTTAAGAATGAATGTACCATTTTCACAAACCGAAACACCTCATCTTGAAACCATCCACAAAATTCCCAACCCTTTCGAACGAAGTACAAGATAACCTCTAAGACAACAGTAATCGAACGAAACAACCTCTGCCCCCCCCACCCCCACCCAATACACCCTTTCCGTTACCACCAACCCTACCCCCCCCAAAAAAAAAAAAAAACGCGGTGTTTATCCTTGAGCTGCTGAACAAGTGACACGTCGCGACACATCCTTGAGTATGTATCACGTATCACAGAACCTTGAGGAGCGTGTAAGAACTTTATGGAGTTACGCTAGTCACTCAAGGGTCACACACGCTGAGGCAGACAAACCCATTAACCCTCCCCCCTTGCCCTTAACCCCCCTCCCTTCCCCCCCTCCCTCTTCACTGTTCCTCTTTGTTCCTCTCCTTCTCCTTTCTGTCTTCCCATCTTTCTTTTATTTCTTTTTCCTCCATCTTCCTTATTCTTTCTTCTCTTTCCCACCCTTCTCCTCCTTCTTCTCTTCTTCCTTTTCGTTATATTTTCTCCCTCACCCTTCCTTCTTTATTCTCATCCTTTTCTCCCCCCCTCATTATTCTCCTCCTCCCTCTTCCGTTTCATATTATCAGCGGTAGGAAAAAACATCAAAAATTAAAAATAGCTTTGTGAATTAAATTGTACATGTTTTTGAGCTATATCATACCGTGTTATAATACTTTTTTTGTCACTTTTTCGTAGAAAAAGAAAAGAAAAATAACATGAAGTTAAAAGTCATTTTTCCATTTTCACGCCGAGGTATTACAGCAAAATCAAATCTCTTTCCAAAAACTTCAATAACTTCAATCTTCCAAAAAAACTTCAACCAACTTCTATCTTTCCAAAAAAAAATTCAACCAACTTCAATCTTCCCAAAAACTTCAACCAACTTCAATCTTCCAAAAAACTTCAACCAACTTCAATCTTTCCAAAAACTTCAACCAACTTCAATCTTCCAAAAAACTTCAACATACCAACTTCAATCTTCCCAAAAAACTTCAACCAACTTCAATCTTCCAAAAAACTTCAACATACCAACTTCAATCTTCCCAAAAACCTTCAACCAACTTCAATCTTCCCAAAAAACTTCAACCAACTTCAATCTTTCCAAAAACTTCAATACCAACTTCAATCTTCCCAAAAACCTTCAATAACTTCAATCTTCCCAAAAACTTCAATAACTTCAATCTTTCCAAAACTTCCAACCAACTTCAATCTTCCAAAACCTTCAACCAACTTCAATCCTTTCCAAACTTCAACCAACTTCAATCCCTTTCCAAAAACTTCAACCAACTTCAATCTTCCCAAAAACCTTCAACCAACTTCAATCTTTCCAAAAAACTTCAACCAACTTCAATCTTTCCAAAAAACTTCAACCAACTTCAATCTTTCCAAAAAACTTCAACCAACTTCAATCTTCCCAAAAACCTTCAACCAACTTCAATCTTTCCAAAAAACTTCAACCAACTTCAATCTTTCCAAAAAACTTCAATAACTTCAATCTTCCCAAAACCTTCAACCAACTTCAATCTTCAAAAAAACTTCAGCCAACTTCAATCTTTTTCCAAAAACCTTCAATAACTTCCAATCTTCCCCAAAAAACTTCAACCAACTTCAATCTTCCAAAACCTTCAACCAACTTCAATCTTTCCAAAAAACTTCAACCAACTTCAATCTTCCCAAAAACCTTCAACCAACTTCAATCTTTCCAAAAAACTTCAACCAACCAACTTCAATCTTCCCAAAAAACTTCAACCAACTTCAATCATCAACCACACGCAAAAACACCCGTAGAAGACCCCCCCCCACCAAAAAAAAAAAAAAAAAAAAAAAAAAAAATCCGAGTCCAATAAAAGAGATTCCAAAACCCTTTAAGAAAGACGATTCGATCCTCTTCTCCCGCCCTTACGATGGGATCAAGGGCGTCAGTGCGTGCGCGCCTTCCGCCTTCTTTCTCTTATTTTTGATCGTCTTTGCTCTTAGGGTCGTAAGGTTTGGTAAGAGGGTGATGGTTGGGTTAATTAAGGGGAATAGGTTGTAGGTGTGTATATGTATATTCTCATACACACATACATATACAACATACACAGACGCAGACACATACACATACACACAAACACATACACACACACAAACACACACACACACATTAACACACACACAACAAATATATATATATATGCAGTCTTTCATATGAAATCAAACCTAAAACAATACATCGAAATAAAAAAAGAAAAAACAAAGAAAAGACAAGTACAGACACGCGTAAAACACACACAATAACCCCGCGAAGCCGACAAAAGCCCTCCGACCTGACAAAAGAAGCGAGCGAAGCGCAACACACGACAAGATGAAGGAAGCGCTGCGCAGGGACTCGTCTTGAGAGCCAGCGGCGTAAAACGCCAGTCCCAGCTTTCAGAATACTGGCTTGAACGACCACATCCTGATAACGGCAAGTTCCGTCCTGAACTGTCGTTTTCCTGCGCGCTTCTGCTCGATGACCCTCCCCCCCCCTCACAAAAAAAAGGAAAAAACATTTGAAAATTGAGTATTCCTTTTTTTTTTTTGAGTAAGAATGTAAAATATATTTTCTTCATGACCTGATATCTACGTGATGGTGATGATGATGGTGATGATGATGATGATACTCGCCTTAGCAATTAATACCGATCGAATAATACTGCATTATGTACATCCGTTTATGCGATTTCGTTATAGAACTCCTGCCCCCCCCCCTCTCCCACCAAAAGAAAAAGTAAAGCAATTTTTCAAAAATTTCCCCCAGTCACTCATTCTTTTTTTATTCCTTCTTTTCACACACCCCTCTTTCACCTCCCCCTTCTCCCTCCCCCTCCCCCGTCTCCCCATCTCCCCTCATGACATCAAGGCTTCTACAGAACGAAGGAAAGGAAAAACGAACTCACAGTCACCGAAGATACAGTATGCAACGGCGGTGGGAAGAGGGGGAGGGGAGGGGGTGAGGGAGAGGCGAGAGGGGGTATGGTAAGGGGGTAAGGAAAGTGAGCCAAAGGGAGTGGGGAAAGAGGGAGGAGGGGGGAGGGAGAAGGGAGGTAAAGGAGGGTGAGAGTGAAGAGAAGGAGGTAGAGTGGGTGAAGAAGAGGGGGAGGAGGAAGGGGAGAGGTAGGGTGAGGGGAAGGGGAGAGAGAGGGAGAGGGAGAGGGAGGGGGGGTGGAAGAGAGGAAAACAAAGAATTATGGCGAACCAAACTGACTTTCTCTGCAGTCTGTTTTCCCACGTATCTTGCGCTGGCCAGTAATCACGAGTAGTAATCGCGTTACTACACAAGGGTAAGGAGTGAAAGTCGTGCGCGTTGGGAGAGCCTCCTCCTCCTCCTCCCTCCTCCCCCTCCCTCCTCCTCCTTCTTTTTCTCCTCCTCCTCCTCCTCCTCCCCCTCCTTCTTTTTCCTCATCTGCCCTTTCTTTCTTCTTCTTCTCCTCCTCTTTCTTCTTCTTTTTCCTCCACCTCCTCCTCCGCCCTTCCTCCTCCTTCTTCTTTCCTCCCTCATTTTTTGTTCTCCTCCTTCTCTTCTTCCTCTTTTTTTCTTTTTCATCATCTTCTATCTCTTCTTCTTCTTCTCGTCCTCCTCCTTCTCTTTCGCTTCCTATTCTTTCCCCCCTACTTGTTGTTATCTTCCTCCTCTTCTTTCTCTTTTTCTTCTTTTTCATCATCTTCTTCCTCTTCTTCTTCTTCTTCTCCTCCTCCTCCTTCTCGTTCTCCTCCTCCTTCCTCCTTATCCATCGTTGGCCCCCCTATTATTCCTGTAGCGAAAGAAGGAGGAAGGAAGGATAGCGTAGGAGGGTGGGGGGAGACTGCAATCAACAGTGATATTTTTTTTCTTATTTACATGTTGCTTTCACCAATTTCGCACCGATGACCGTAGTGCAAGAATTCGTGACAGTTTTTGGAAAATTGTACGAGGAAATGTACATGTACACGTACACACAAATGAGTATTCGAAGGCACACATACACATAATGTACGCTAACACACACACAAACACACACACACACACACACACACACACACACACACACCACAATTTTCCCACAATATAATTACTCCAACTCTCTATTAAGCCGAGGACGATGACGGCAATAAGTTCGAAATTCCTAGGATCATACCTACCTAAATGAACCTTAACCACAGCATCGCTCTCACTGCCGTCTGTCCTTAATGCAGTTTGGAATTCGACATATTTTTGCCCCCGCACGTGAAGGAATAACACTCTTTATGCAAGCGTAAAAGGAAACTTTATTTTTTATTATGATTATCTTTTTTTTTTTTTTTTTTTTTTTTTTTTTTTGCTTGCGTGAGATCGCCATTTTTTTCGTAATTTGTATGAGGAGAATCTGATTATCAATGAATGAAGATTGATGTTACGAGTGAGTTGTATAGAGAGAGAGAGAGAGAGAGAGAGAGAGAGAGAGAGAGAGAGAGAGAGAGAGAGAGAGAGAGAGAGAGAGAGAGAGAGAGAGAGAGAGAGAGAGTTAGAGAGCAAGTGAGAGAGAGAGAGAGAGAGAGAGAGAGAGAGAGAGAGAGAGAGAGAGAGAGAGAGAGAGAGAGTTAGAGAGCAAGTGAGAGAGAGAGAGAGAGAGAGAGAGAGAGAGTAAGAGAGAGAGAAGTAGTTGGAATGCAGGAGGTGAACAAGCACGCGGAGAAAGAATGTGAAGGGATAAAAAAAGAAGAAGAAAGGAAACAGAAATAGAAGAAGATTACAACATAAACAAAGAGAAAAGTGTATCTAATTACATCTGTGTATGTGAATACTTGTGTACATGCGTGTGCGTGTGTGTCCATATATATACAATGTCCATATGTCTCCCACTCATTTATTCGTGTGTGTGTGTGTCCCTGTGTGTGTCCGAGCTTTTGTATGCGGGTTCCTAAATGTCTCATCACGAAACAGAAAACCTAACCCAAAAACGGACACGGTCGCATAGGCCTAAAATTTTTCTCCAATATGCGTAATGAGTTTCTCCTAATCCGGCCGAACACCCCTCTGCCCCGCCCGCCCGCCCATGGCTGTATACCACGGCGCCTGTTTTGATCTATTTTGAACAGGTAATGGTGAACGGATGCTATATTAGAGAATTGGGAATTATTTTGAATATCACTATTATTACCATTTTTTTGTTACTTGTTACTGTTTTAAGGATAATCGATGTTTAATAACTTGTTTACCATTATCATTAATCAAATCTAATCCTGCAACAAAAATACGCTATGCAGAAATCTTCGTTTGATGCCAAAAATATATAATGCCTTTTAATCCGTATCAAATCAGTACATTGCTATCAATCTTTACCATTTACAAACTTTTTTAAAACCATAAATAAAACTAATTAATTAAAAAAAAAACAGCTAGGCTTACACAAAGGAAGCCAAATGCAGCGATACTATTATGGATCCATTTTAGACCGAAGGGAATGTGTGGCGGTTACTCGAACATGTTTAGAAACTGGAGCACTTCTTGGGGTTTCTGGAACTTTCTAGAACTTCAAGGTTGGTGGTAGCCGTGGTATACTAGAGGTCTTTGGGTTTATGCATCTATTTCTGAGTGTATTTATGCATTTCGGAAACTGTTGGTTCGTTTATTATTGAAACTGGTTTTCTTCAAAATGTGACGTTCGGTAAACTTTATTTTTTTTTTATTCTTTCTTTCTATGAATATTACGCTATTCCGTTATCTCTGGATTTCCTAAACTAATCTTACTTTTGGAGAAAATAGTCTACTCTTATAATCATATAGATTCAAAATAGAATTCAGAAAAAAAAAAAAAAAAAACGCACGTTACCCCATCCCATCAACTGCACATACCACAACCAACCCCTCTATTCTTCCTCCTGTCTATCTACCCCCCTTAATCTGCCAGCCGACCCAGATCCGTTCCCCGTAGATACAGACACGAGAGGAGGGGCTTCAATTCTTCTTTTCAATTTCCACCTCAATTCAAATTTCTCCCTCGTTGCCTCTTCAACTTAGCCATCCTCCTCCTCGTCCTCCTCCTCCCCTTCCTCACCCTTACCCTTACCCTTACTCCCTCTTCCTCTCCTCCTCCTTCCCTTCTCTTACTCCCTCTCCCTCTCCCTCCCCATTTCCTCCTCCTCCTCCCCTCCCCTTACTCCCTCTCCATCTCCCCCTCCCCTTACTCCCTCTCCATCTCCCCCTCCCCCCTTCCCTCTCCCTTCCTCCTCCTGCCCTCCCCCTCCTCCTCCTCCTCTCCCTCCTTCTCCTTTTTATCGAGAGTGTCAATCTGTCCCTCTGGAAATGTAAACTATTATTCAAGAGGACCGAATCTCCACGTGGGCCATCAAGCATGAAATTGTTTTGACGTGTGTAACACAAGAGGTTGACCGGCCTGCCGCTGGTTTGTGCTTCGGGTGCTCTCCTCTCCTCCTCCTCCTCCTCCTCGTCTTCTTTCTTTTTTTTTATTTTTTTTTTCTTCCTATTCTTCTTTCTACACTCCCTCTTTTTTTTCTTTCCCCTTTCCTTCTTCTCGCACTTTTCTTTCTTCTCTTCCTCCTACTGTTGCTACTTATTTCTTTCGTCCTCCTTGTTCTCCTGCTCCTGCTTTATCATCATCTACTTCTACTTCTTCTTCTTCTTCCTCTTTCTCAACCACCAGTATCCGTCTCAAAAGCTAGTTGTCGACACTCGATAAACGTACGATAATCTACGGCTCAATCGTACGACAATCTGAAAACCCAATGTACGATAATCCACCAACATCTACGGTAAGTTTCCCGCCTTTTTTTCTTTTCTAATCAGATAAAAATAACCTGTGGAAAGCTGCGATTATGTTCGTGTGGTCTTGCGAAGATATAAATGCAGCTAATCTATTTTACGGTCTGAGATGTCTTACAAGATATGACCAGAAGGGTCTGTAAGTGTTCTAGAAATATCTGGAGATGAGATGCAGGCTGTCTCATTAGGGCGCCTGTTTGCATCTCCGCCGAAAATCTAACGGTCGCATATTTTTGACGATTGAAAATTCGAAAATTTAACCGCTTTCGGTGATGGCCGCAAATTAGTGACGGCAAAAGAAGCTGTGTAACAAAACAAAAATTTATGTACGTTAAAACAAGCAAAATATATTCAACATCTATTAATAATATTCCGTTTAATGTCAATAGATTCCAGTATTGAATCTCTACATATGAAATATATTCAACAATAATAATAATAAAAAAAAAAAAACATTCATACAACATATTTGCAAAACACTTCAAATGCTAATATCATTCCTGCAATACCATCACTAAATCTCTCATAATCGAGGTAAAAAAGAGCAATGATGATGACATTATGCAAATTAACTAGAAAGCCATTCACAATTCACGAAAGGTCATTATAACAGTAATAACATTAACGTAATTAATATCATCACTAAATTCCCACGAGAAAAAAAAAATCGTAAACATAATCGTACGTGAAAATAATGATAAAATAACGGGAAAGTTACGAGGTCGCGATAAAAGAAATGAAAGAAAGAAAGAAACAAAAAGAGGGAGAACTTAAAATCCATGTGAAGTTGATAATGAAGGCACGACCGAGTGGTAGTGCGCGTGGGCGTGCGCGTGAATGGTGTTATGAGGCCTGGGTGGTCGTTCTTGTCGTTATTTCGTAAGGTTGGTGTTATTTCGTACGGTTAGTGCTGGCAGTGTGGTCGTTTTTTTTTTTTTGCAAGGTTGATGTTAGCAGTATTGACATTGACAGTGGCACTATCTCTCTTGTCGTTTCGCAGATGTTGGCAGTGTTATCATTGTCAATGTTGGCAAAGTTTTCGTCGTCGTTTCATACGGTTGTCACATCATCAGCGACACGATTTCTAAGAAGTAGAGACCGATTTAGCGTTATTCTCTTTGCCTGGATTTGCTCTACGAAATAATTTGTATAGGAAATAAAAAATGGTCGCCACAATAAGCGAAAAAAAAGTACGAAAGGAGAAGGAATAAGAAAACCATCGATAAAAAAAATGGAAAATATAAATAAATAAACATCAGAAAACAATACAATTTCATTCTAAAAAAACACACACGAAAATACACCAAAAACAATAAAAATAAAGATTCTAAAACAGTTTCCTCCAAAGAGACATCAACGCGGTCTTAGGTGATGATCTCAGGGCAGAGTGGACTACCATTCAGGAGAATTTGCGACTGAACCCAGACTCTTCAGTTCGAAGCCCTCGACAGTAGCATTTCCTGTTGCGAACCTACCGTGAATCACTCACAATCCGTCAATCGCCTAATGCACCTCTCAACAGTATCCACAGAAATACCTTTGCTCCCACCACCTCCTTCTCCTTTCTTTCTTTCTTTCTCTCTCTCTCTCTCTTGCGCCTATACAAACACGAAACCAAACACCACACCCGATCTTTTGTCACCTTAGAGTTCTTGGATATCTGCTTCCCCTTTTTCTCCGTGGAGTTTCAGAGTCTAAGGGGTTATTTGTCTCATATTATAAGTGCATTGTAGGCTCCCGTCCGCTGGGACAAAGGAGTGGTCATGATCGTTTATAAGCTGTCACACTCTCGGGGTATAAACCTCCCCGTTTTCTCTCTTATGTGCAGGGGCATTCCAGGTGGTTGCGGTCACCTCGGCTTTAAGTAGTTGCTTTTTCTTTTTCTTTTTTCTTTTTTTCCTTTTTTTTTTTCTTCTTTATTTCACTTATCTGTGTTTAGGCGCTGGTCCAAGGACGGGACGACGGCGATGCGGTCGAACCTCTACTAGACGTCCAGTTAAAAAAGACATTCGCGGTGACACTTCGTTGGCACCCTTTATCTATTTAGCAGCCTCATACGGAATATCTTTGTTTATCTTTTTTTTCTTCTTAAAGATGCACGAACAATAGTAGAACAGGTCTCACAAAGGACATTACCAGAACACCCCTTAAAAAAAAAAAAACGTCATAAAGAGGACCGCCAGTCAAAATCTTCAGCAAAAATATCAGCAGATTCCCCTCTCTACCGTCCCCTACCCTTATGCCCATCCCATACCCTACCCTTGCCCCCATGCCCTTCATGCTCGCCTCCCCTCCTCCCCCCACCCCCCTGCTATAAATACCACCCGCTACCGGCCAGGAACCTCGACACTGTCCATGGTAAGGGTGGTATCCTGAAAATCATATCACTGATGCGCCACCGATAGGGCCTGCCCCTGAGGGGTGCGGGAAGTCACATATAGGGGTATGAGGAGGAGCAGGGAGAGACGGATTTTCCAAAGGAAGGGAGGGGGCACAGATGGAGAGTAGGGGGATAGGGGGAGGAGGAAGACAGAAGGAGGGGAGGATGGATAGGGGAAGGAGGAGGACAGAGAGAGGGGGTGGATGGATAGGTGAAGGAGGACAGAGAGAGGGGGGTGGTGGATAGGGGAAGGAGGAGGACAGAGGAGAAAGGGAGGGGGAAGGAAGAAGACAAGAAGAGGGAGGATGAAGGGGAATAGAAGAGGACAGAGAGAGAGAGAGAGAGAGAGGGAGAGAAGAGGAAGAAGACAGAGGGGAGGGAAAATAGGAAAGGAAGAAGAAGAAGGAAAAGGGGCAAAAGAAGGGAAGGAAGAAGAGAGGACAGAAAGGAAGGAGGGAAGGAGGATGACAGAGAGAGAGAGAGAGAGAGAGAGAGAGGGAGGGGTGACAAGGGGAAGAAGGGTGGGAGGGGAGAACAAGGCAGGTAAGAGTGAGATATGTGATCCCTAGGGAAGGGTAAAAGAAGGAAAAGAAGAGAAGAGGGGGAGGGGGGGGCTGGGGGAGGACAAAATAGAGATATTAAAGGAGGATCAGCCGGGAGAGGAGCAGAGTGATATCCCGGTAAGGCGATTACCGGGAGACTGATAGGGCACCGGGCAGGACAATGTGGCACGGAGGGGGTCGAGAGAAAGGGGGGGAAGAAACGGTGGCCGATGAAGAAGGAGACAGAAAAGAGAGAGAGAGAGAGAGAGAGAGAGAGAGAGAGAGAGAGAGAGAGAGAGAGAGAGAGAGAGAGAGAGAAAGAGAGAGAGAGTATTAGAGAACAGAGAGAAATCGGAACACAGAATTAGAATGAGAGAAGAGTAGAAGTGGGAACAAGAAAAAGAAACAAAAGACACGCACACACAAGAGAGAAAAAAACGAATGGAGAACCAGAAAACCAATAAACGATTCCCAAGACGACCTCCGAAACAAGAAAGACAAGAGAAAGAGGGAAAGTGAAAATCCCGATAAATGACACAAGTCCAAATCCAGAGGCCAAGAGGGCAGACAGGGAGTTCTCACACGCGACTTAGCGAAGAGGAATGAAAAGAGGGAGGGATGAAGAAGGAGGGATGAAGAGGGTAGGAGGAGAAGAGGGAGGGGGTGGGAGAGAGAAGGAGAGAGACGGAGGTAATAAAAGAGAGAGATGGAGGGAATGAAAGAGAGGGAGGAATGACACAATGCGTAGGAGGACGTGGGACATTCTCGAGGAGGGAAGGAGTGAGGGAGCGTGTGAGGGAAGGTAGAATGAAGGACAATGAAGATGTAGAGTGTAGGAGGAGGAAGGGAAGATTGAGTTTTGAGAGGTGAGAGGGAGAGGGAGATGGAGTGAGATGAAGGAGGGAGAACGAGCAGAAAAATAGATAAATAGATAGATAGATATATAGATAGATAGATAGACAGACAAATAGAGATATATGATAGATAGATAGAGAGAGAGAAGAGTAGAGGAAGGAGGGAAGGCGATGTGAGAGTGAAAAGGCATAAAAGGATGTAACAAAAGTATATAATGAAATTCAAAAGGAATTCGCAAATCGAGAAACAACAAGAGAAAGTTGCTTGTGAAAGCAACTGAAAAAGAGCAAACAATGCCAGAAAATTGTAGTATTTCAGACCAAAAAAAGAAAAGAAAAAGAAAAGAAAGAGAAAGCAACACTTCAATTAAGAAAACGAAATAGAAAACACAAATAAAAAAATATAAAAGAATAAAAGACAAGCTGGGAAAAAGAGAAAAAGAGACGCACAGGGAAAGAAAGAGAGAAAAGAGAAAGAGAGGAAGAGACAGATAAGAGACCGCGAGTATGAGAACATGTAGATTCCCCTCCCCCCTTCCCACCTCCCCATCTCCTCCAGCAAGGGAACAGAGGAGCGTAGGGTCAAGGGAGGATTTACAGTGACAAGAGCGGAGGGGAGGATGAGGGATGGGGTGGGGGAGAAGGGGGAGGAATCTGGTTACTGTTAGAAACATATCCCATGGTATTTCACTCACAATTTCACGCACTCTGTTTACTCACATTTCCCACGATAATTTGCATAGATTTATATACATTTGGCTGAAGGTTTAACGGTCTAAATTTCATAATGCAAGACACACGAAAATATGTATCCTTAGATCGCCCCAAAAAAACAAAATAGCGGAAAATCGTTTTCAAAGCTTGATGGAAACCACCCTGGCTCCCGCGGCAAGTGTCTTTTCCGAACCGCAGCAGAATTCAATAAAAAGGAAAGTTGGAAGAAACACAAAAAATAATAATGGGAACTGAACAAAGAGGAAACAGAAGAGACAAGACAAAAAAGAAAAGAAAAAAAGAAAAGACGACGACCAGGTAACGAAATTTTAATCCACGAAAGTATGAAAGGTAAAGTTCGTTGACGTAAACACCGAACGACACATACGTTCGAGCTCATCCGCGGATTCACGCAGATTCACCCCTCAGATATACGCGAACGCTCGACGTCCATAATCCTTTTCTCCCCTTTCCACTCCTTCTCCCCTCCCTTGGGGGATCCCCATTCCTCAACAAGACCGCCGGTGTAAGCGATCTCCCTGATATCGTAATGAGGGATTTTTAGTTCGCTGCACGGCCGCTAATGAACCGGAGGAACAAATGCCGCGCGAACGCCGGACCCAACCGTCGGCGGATTCGTCAACGTTCGCTGAGCCACTCGCGCCGCCGGACTCTCTGCACTTCCGGGTTTGGAGAGGGAGGGAGAGAGGGAGAGGGAGAGGGGGAGGGAGAGGGAGAAGGAAAGGAGAGTGAGAAAGAGAGATGCTTCGCAAGGAATATAAATAATTCCATCAATCCAAACCTGGAACAATTTCCTGAACTAAAAAAAGTCGCTCGTACCAACTTCACTCTCAAAAGCCATGGAAACCTAAATCAAGCGGAAATCATATTTGTATAATTTCCTAGATTATATCTACTCTCCCTCTGTAGGTCGATTCTGTCTTTGATGAACTGATAAAGTTTACAAGAATGATCAAATATAATCGCATCTCCGTATCAGCATGTTATAATTGTAATATTAGGATTATCTCCAACAATATCAATTTGTCTTTATCACGGCATTTCAAATTGAAACTCATTCGACAAATCGCATAAAGGCGAAAAGAAACACGAAAACAAACAACCTTCACACAGACAAATCACAAGAAAAAAAGCAAGAACAAAAACAAAACAAAACAAAAAACGTTAATCAACCGAGTATCATCTCCTCATTAAAGATCTCTTCATAATCCTCATAATGACATGAGATATTACTGTTCCTGTAACGACATCATTAATGTGAATCGTCCTATTGTTAGGGTACAATGGGGAATAATTAAAGCTAACGACCGCAAGCGAGTTTACATTACCCAGTTCGTTGCAGCCAATCACCTTGTTGGTTATCGAAGTAAACAACAGTGAACAATAGCGTGAACAATAACATGAAAAATGACGTGATTTGTTCTAGTTTCTTCGTCATTGTACTCGAACCTGCTTCGAAATGGATCTCCTGTTCTTCAGGCTTCGAGTTCTTAGCGAGCCGAACAACTCTTGAAACCTGAGCTGTGGAGGTTATTGCCATCTGACTGAACTAAGGAAAAAAATGTATTTGAAATCGTTGCAGGACATAGTATCTTTGATTATTTGGTATTTCCGGTTATGGTTGACGCCTCGAAGAAAATGGCAAATGGTTAGTGTACTTTTCAATAGTGTAAAGCGACGGATGGTAAGTAATATGCGGAAAAGGTAAAAGGTAAGCGATTTTTTTTTTTAAGAGGAAGAGAAAGATAGCTGAAGAGAGGTCGATAGAGAGAGAGAGAGAGAGAGAGAGAGAGAGAGAGAGAGAGAGAGAGAGAGAGAGAGAGAGAGAGAGAGAGAGAGAGAGAGAGTGAGTTAGAGAGAGAGAGGTGGGGGGAGAGCAAGAGAAGAAGAAAAAAGAGGAAGAACCAGAACAAGAAGTAAAAGAAGAATAAGCAAGCGAAACAAAGAATGCGCAAGGTGTCGTTCTTCCCTCGTTAAAAAAAAGAAGTCCTCTGTGGGAGTCGACGAAGGAGTCATTGGCCCAAGACGCCGGACACCTTACCAGTTCGGTTCCTCCTGCGCCGCCCATTCCTTCGCCAAGACAAAACGGAATTAATTTCTTTCTCTCTTCCTTTTCCTACTCTCGGGTAATGTTTGTCATTTTCTCTACGCTTCTCTCAGTCTCCGTGTATGTTCTTTTTCTTTTCTTTTTTCGTTTCGTAGCGTCTCGGAAGTATAGACGTTAGCGAAAGAGAACGTTAAGTAAATCAGGCTCGAGGAAGCGTCGCGGCGCGCTACCGGAAGCTCGAATCTATTCTCCCACGGCGGATCATCGCGTGTTTCGAACCGCCGACGCCGACTCCGACTTCGACTTCCAATCGGGAACGAATCATTCGCGTCAAAACATCTTCCTGACAATCTTTTGGAAGATGAATCATAAACAAACTTCCCCATAGGACGAAAAGCCCGTATATGTCTAAATGAACGGCCGTAAACAACGATTCCCACCCTCAACCAACCACGTCCAGCCATTCGGACGCGCTTACCTCTGCCTCGGTAATCTGTGGGAATGTAAAGCGCATTTTACACTGTAAACTATGCTTAGAGAGAAGAAAAATAACGCCATCTGCCTTCCTACCGAGTCCTACGGCCTCCACCAGCCCTCTCTGGTCGCAAGGAAATAGTTTTCCTCACGATAACAACGCAAATGGAGGCGGAGGGAGTGTCTTGGCGCGCGAGTGGGAACAATATGGCCGAAGAAGAAGGCGTTCAACGGCGTCTAGGGAACAATGCGAGAATGCGTCGCGATCTTTGTCTTTGGGAAAACTTTAGGCAATAACCGCATGCCTGTAATGGCGAGAATAAGTGATATGAAGAGGCAAGGCGGAAAGGAGAGGGAAAGGGAGGGAAGGAGAGGGAGGGAGGGAGGGAGGGAGGGGGGGGGAGAGAGAGAGAGAGAGAGAGAGAGAGAGAGAGAGAGAGAGAGAGAGAGAGAGAGAGAGAGAGAGAGAGAGAGAGAGAGAGAGAGAGAGAGGAAAAAAAAGACGGGAAGAGGAAGAGGGAGAGAGGGGAAAAGGAAGAAAAAGAGAAGAGAAAAAAAAAGAAAAAGAGAAAGAAAAATGAAAAAGAAAAGAAAATAATATATCTCCCCCCCCCCCTCTCTCTATCTCCCTAATTGACCCGTCAAAGAATTTGTTCATTAGCAATGGTGCGACATACAGTTGACAACGAGACGGAAAAAAGACATTCCAGAATAGCTGATAGCCAACGCAACCAGCTTTACTTGTTTTTTCTAAGCGAGACAAAACGTTTGTCGTACCCGAATTAATTGCCTAATACCTGCTGTCATTCCTCAAAGTGAGTGTGTGTGTGTGTGTGTGTGTGTGTGTGTGTGTGTGTGTGTGTGTGTGTGTGTGTGTGTGTGTGTGTGTGTGTGTGTGTGTGTGTGTGTGTGTGTGTACGCGTACTCGTGTATGCAAACGCGTATCACTCGTATACGCGTGTTTCTCAATCAGATGCATATGCATCCATGAAAACCATACAGACATCCATTCATAAACCCATACCATGCCAAACAAACCATGCAACATACCCACGAACATCACCACACACACACACACACCTCAAAGCGCCCACAATCTTCATGGCCATCCCGGAAGGTCATGCACGACTCATCCTCCCTCATTTAATCCTCATCGCCACAATCTATTACTTCCTCATTATCCTGGATCCACCCGGGCAATTATCCTAATAACAGACCGAGAGAAAGAGAGAGAGGGAGAGCGACTTACCCGCTCGCTCTCAGAGTGTTCAGTCGCCGCGCTTAAATAATATCATGGGGGGGGGGGGGGGGGGGAGGGAAATTTTCGGCGAGTCTATAGATTTTTATAAGAGAGGGGGTGGAGGGTTATGAATATGGGAAATGGAATGTAATGATAATTGAGTTCGTGTAGAGGGGTTGCAAAGGAAGAGGTGAGATAGTATTTGTTTGTATGTTTGTTTGAAAAGAAATCTTTCCCTCCACAGAAGAAAATGTTTGTATTGTCTATAGGGAACGTTCCCTCTTCAGTCTCGTTCAAGATTTATTTTCAGCGAACAGGAATTACTGATCAAATAAAATCAATCTTTGAGGTTAAAAAATCCACACCACTGCATATTTCCAAAATATCAACCCATCGTTTATCGTTCCTTTATCTATTTATCAATTTCTATTAACTTTTATCTATATCACCATTACCATCATCATTATTGCCATTCCTATCATCACCTTACTGCGTTTAATTTTCCCATTATCACGAGAGCAAAATCCGGATCAAAATCCCTCTAAATTGGTAACCTTGTCGCCGTCGTCTCGCGCCGTTACAACGTTACGTCCTCCTCTGCAAATTCAATCGTGCGTCACAGCGGGATGACGTCGCTACGAGAGGGAAACGCGATCTGCGATTTTCCGACACTGCAGAGGCGAGAATCCGTGGAGCGAAGAGCAGGGTAGGGACGGAGGGGTTAAAGGGTTGGAAAAGGGTGAAGGGTGAAGGGTGGAGAGAGAGAGACTGAAGAAGACTTGTAGTCCTTTGTCAGTGGCACCTCTTTCTTCTTTCTTTCTATGTCAGTTTCTGTCTTTTTGTTTCTGTTTCTTTTTCTCTCTCTCCTTCTCTGTCAGGTTCTGTCTCTTTGTCTGTTTGTGTTTCTGTTTCTCTCTCTCTCTCTCTCTCTCTCTCTCTCTCTCTCTCTCTCTCTCTCTCTCTCTCTCTCTCTCTCTCTCTCTCTCTCTCTCTCTTTCTCTCTCTCTCTCCTCTTCGCTTAGGGTGTATTGTCAAGGATTGCAAAACACTTCCAGTCAAACAAGCATTGGGAACCGTATTGTTCCTTCATGGCGCACTTCCTTCCTTTCTTCCTTTTGTTTTCTCTTCCTTGTGCGGATAGCAGGGGAAAGGGAGCGAGATAGGAAGAAGGAAGAGAGGTGGAGGAGTAAAGGGGGAGGGAGGAAGAGGAAGGTGAAGGGGGAAGGGAGGAGGAAAGGGGAAACCTAGGAGGAAGAAAGAACGGGAAGGGCAAAGAGTGAAGGATGGTGGCGGAAGGAAGAAGGGAAAGGGGCAAGACGAAAGAGAGGAGGAGGAGGAAGGAAGAGGAAGGAGTAGGGGGTGGAAGGAAGGAGAAAGGGAGGAGGAACCACCCTTGTTCGACTCCGTGAGGGCGGTGGCCGTCAAGGATCATCACCTTGTCAGGACTTTCACTGAACACTGTCACCTCGACGGAAACTTATCGTTGTGTTTCCTCCTGAGACACCCTGGAGGGAAAGAGGGAGGGAGGGAGGGAGGCGAAAGAGGGGAGGTGGCAGAAGAGAGGGGAGGGGAAGGAGTAGGGAGAGGGAGGGAAGGAGGCGAAGGAGGGGAGGGCGGTAGGAAGGGGAGTAGGGAGAGGGATGGGAAGGTGGGAGGAAAGAGAGAGAGAGAGAGAGAGAGAAAGGGTTGTAAACACAGGGAAACAATAGGGGTGGAAATGTCGTGAATTAGGGGGTGGGGTGGGGGTGGGGGGTCGTGTTGGAGTAAGGGAGGTGGAAGGAGGAGAGGCACGGGGCAGGGGGCAAGGAACACAGTAGCGATCAGGCAGAGGTAGACAGAAACAGTTATCTCCTGGGAGAGAGGGAGAGGAAGTCTTCTTCACGGCGAGAAGAACGTGACATCACAATCCACGAAAGAACAAAAGAACAGACGTCGAAGAAGAAGAACAAGTGAGAAAAAAAGGCAATTTGTTTCCAATGAAAACAGCAAGAAAGCAAGCTGTTCCCCTCGGATCCACGACCATAAATCTCGGCTCAGAACCGCCTTCTCTCTCACGACCCCGTTACAAGTCGTCATTGCCTGATTTCAACGACATGACGTTGAGTGTCGTGGCAAAGAGACGAGCACGCTACTGGCGAGAGCCCCCCTAAAAAAATGCTTTAAGGCAACCTCTACCAATATTTCTTTGCTCACGAGTTGGTTGAAAGTATTCTCGAGACTATTGTTACATTCACTCTTTCTTTCCCTCTCTCTCTTTCTCTTTCTCTTCTCTTCTCTCTCTCTCTCCCTCTCCCTCTCTTCATTCAATGTAATATTGTCGTTGTCTCTGACAACAACAAAAATCCAAGCAAATCAAAGAAAACTCAAAGATGTCTCAAAGAAATTCCGGTGAAGAGGACACTACACTCAAAGATATTTGATACTCTAAAAAAATCTCTAAGAAACACCACCGAGGAGTAGCAAAGAAGTCTCAAAGAAATCTCAAAGAAATCTAAAGAAGACTTGGCACCGCTGTTGAAGGAGCACCTCTTGCAGACGGGGAAAGAGGAACCAAGCGTTGCCACAGGGAATTCTCACGGAAACTGGACTTTCACATTTGCATTCGTGAAGGAAGGTAAGGTAAAGTAACTAGTAATCGGGTTTGCGCTCTACCGTGGAAATCTAGGGAGAGAAATGTCTAAGGATTGGTTAGCTTATGTTTATGTCTGGCCACGAGGAGGCAACAAGGAAACATGTCAGATTTTGCTTTCCTTTAGACTAGTTAGGGCTTAAGTGTATTATTTCAGCATCTATTTTATCAGACAAGTATAAACACATATATGTGAACAAGTACAAACGCACACAAACAAGCAATCCTAAACAGAGATACATACACAAACATGAACACAAACAAGCATAAACACAAACACAAACACCCCTCTACCGTTACCCAGCCCACCAAACGGCCATAAAAACAGAACCCAAACCCTACGAGAGAACACCATGAGAATTGAAAGCACCGGCAATCGTCAACCGTGATGGATCGCAAGACGAGTTGACAGGGATAACCTAATTAACGACAGGTTTGTTTGCCTAACGACCCACTAACGACCTAATTTGGAGACAGGACGGTCGTTTCGTGAAGGGGGTCCCCGCAGTCCGGCGTATTGAAGTTTTGGAGAGTTCGAAAGGCGCAGGAAGTGTGTTGAGGATTGATGGATTGGCGATCGGTGCACCCCGAGAGAGAAGGACAGCTTGAGGGCAGGAGGAGGGGGGAGGGGAGGGGGGTTGTTGATGGAGATGGAGGGGAACGTGAGGGGGAGGAGGGAAGAGGGAGGACGGAGGAAGAAGGGAATGGGAGATGTGGACGGAGATGGAAAGGAAAGTGGAAGGAGAGGAGGTGAAGTGGAGGGAGGAGGAGGTGGAGGGGGATTTGGAGGAGGAAGTGAAGGAGATGGACAAGAAGGAAAAAAAAATAAACAGGATGATACGAAGTCAAAGAATTGGAAGATGAAGACTATAATGAATCAAAAGAACATAAAAAAGTACGTAGAAAAACGAGGATGAGAACGAAAGATCACAGTGACAAGAAAGAAAACAAAACGAAAAAGATGAATAACCAGAAACAACCGTTAAGAAAAAGTGTTCAAATTCAAAAATAGACAATAAATCAAAACTCTTGGCCAGTCTTTGTGAAAACTCCCACCCCCGTGACGTCACAGGGCGCTTGACCACGGCAATACAGTATATTAACGCGAAGACAAGACAGTGAAGTCACAACACGACCCTACGCTGCAAGGGGTCTCTTAGGCACGACACTTGTTTATTATGACTTCATAAAAATATTCGCCTCTAACCTCAGGGGGGCTGAGGAGGAGGGAGGGGGGGTAGGGAGGGTGAAGGGCGACGCAGGCAAAATTCCGTTCGTAAATGGACGAAGAAAAGCACGGCGGAAATGTAGCTGAAGCGCGGCAGGGGAAGAGGGAAGAGGCTGGTTGTCTCCTGCCCCTGCCCCTGACCCCTGTCCTATGCCCTGGCATTGTCCCCTGATTCCCCTGGTCCATGTCTCCTTCCTTCCTTGTCGTCTAACCCTTGTCCCCTGTTTCCTTTCGCTCGCCTTCCCTTCCTCCTTCCCCTTTCCTCTATCTCCCACCCCTGGTCCCTGTCTCACGCCCTCCCCATCACCTAACCCTTGTCCTTTACCCTTCCTAGCCCATCCCTCCTCCTCCTGTCCCCTGTCTCCTTGCCTTTCCTATTCCTTTCCCTTTTCCCTTCCCCTGCCCTACCTAACCCATCCCTCTTGCCTATATCCCCTGTCCCCATGCCTTTCCTATCCCTTTCCCCTGTCCCCTTCCTTCCCTAACCCCTTCCCCTGTCCCAGATCCCCTGCCCTAACTAGCCCATCCCTCTTGCCCTTGTCCCCTGTCGGCAGGTAGGGTCCTCCTCGGCGTCACCGCAAGGGGTAGAAGGTTAACTGAAGATCTCTGCAGGGGCACCGAGAGAACACACTCGTAAACAAGACGAAGGCTGACGGTCCTCGTTCGGCTTCAAGGAGGGAAGAAGAGGAGGGAGAGGGAAAAAGGAGGGAGGGGGGAAGGAAGGGGAAAGAGAGGAAGAAGGAGGAACGGAAACAGGAAAAAGCAGAAGAAGAGGAAGGGGAAGGGGGGAAGGGGAAGGAGAAAGAAAAAGGAAGGGAGCTATGGGGAGGGGCCAATGAGAGACTGAGGCTTTTTATTCCCAAAACCTTCGGAGACATCAACCACCTGTTGATTCCGAATCCTTGTCATTCCAAAGAAAGAAAGAACGGCATGCAAAGCGAAGTAAAGAAGAAAAAAGAAAAAAAAAAAAAAAAAAAAAAAAAAAAAAACAGATCTACACCCTTTCTTAGAGATCATGGGATTATAAACCCAAGTACAGATTTAACTCCGAGATAACGCACACACACAGACATGCCTAAAGCCGTCCCTACACCTATCCCAGGATTACAACAGAACCTCCTTACCTCCCCTACCCCTCCCTTTACCGCTCCCCCGCCCCCTCCCTCCCTCTTCCTGATACCCCTTCCCATCTTCTTCCCTTTTCGTTCCCTCTCCCTTCTTATTCCTCTCACCTTCCCCTCCCCTTCCACTTCCCCTTCCTTCTTACCCCCCCTCCCTTGTTATACGTCCTTCACCCACCCCTTCTCTTCTCATGTTCTCTTATCCTTTCGCCTCCCCTCCTCCTCTCTTCCTACACGCCCTCCCCCTCCCTCTACTCCCTCCCTCCCCTCCCTCTCTACTCCCTCCCCCTCCCAACACGGTCTCAAGGATAACAGACTAGAGCAAGAACTCCAAAGGATCGGCTGCATAATGTAGAGAACGAGCAGGTGAAAATACCCGGCCGAGGAGCGCCAGGGGGATCCGAGTCCCACTGAATAACCGAAATCCGTCCAGAGAAATATTTGCAGGTTTATTTCGTTATGCTTTGTCTTTTAGTATTGTTTACATGCCATACGTGTTTAGTATATTTAAGACTTGCCTTTTAATATTGTTTACTTGTCATATATATGTAGTAAGTTTACCTCAGATTTGCCTGTTAGTGGTATATTTAGTTTAAAATGTTAACTGTTATCAGTGTTGTTATCTAACTGATATTCATAAGATTTTGTTTAACTGTTGGCTATTAATAATTTCTAAAATTATGTGTTATCTATGCGAAACCTTGAAGCATTTTCAAAAGGTATATATAATGTAATATTGTCACTATTATTTAAATATCTCGCAAACCTCGCAAAAATAATTTTACAATTTTAAACATTTACGTAAAAAAGAAAAAGAAAGAAGAAGAAAAATATATATATATACATATACATATATATATACATATATATATATATATATATATATATATATATATATATATATATATATATATATAAAAGATACAAGAAAATCCACAGGACAAAAAATACCAAAAGAAGAAAGAAAACAAAATGAAATAACGTACATAAATCATCTAATCTATGCAATCATACCAAGTTTCATTAAATAACATGATCAGCCTCTTTGCAACTATATACCACCGGACATTACAAGGTTAAACATTCGTGAAACAAGCGTCTGTGTAAGTGCGTAATGTTCTGTGACTTCTGGAAAATAGAAGGTCAGGGACAAGACGCTCTAATAGGAGGAACCACATGATCTGTATGCGGAAGTCACTACACAACCCGGTTTTAATTGTCTACCGAATGGCGCTTCAGTTCGAGGGACTATCTTGTGGATATATCATGAACTATTACTGATTTTTTTTTTTTTTTTTTTTTTTTTTTTTTTTTACTAACGTGTATGTATCGATGATGATAGATATA
>BOPN01000230.1:386735-389235 GCA_017312705.2 Penaeus japonicus
TCTACCCTGACAGCCGGGGAGGAAATCACATGATAATTAATAAGCGAGGAGAGAGAGACAGGTAGGTTAACGAAGGTGTGGGAAATGATGACGGTGGACGGAGGGAGAGGAAGGAAGGGAGGGAGGGAGGGAGGGGAGGGAGGGAGAGGGAGAGGAGAGGGGAGGGGGAGGGGGAGGGGGAGAGAAGGAGAGAGGGAGAGAGAGAGAGAAGAGAGGGAGAAAGAGAGAGAGAGAGAGAGAGAGAGAGAGAGAGAGAGAGAGAGAGAGAGAGAGAGAGAGAGAGAAAGAGAGAGAGGAAGGAGGAGGAGGGAGGGAGGGAGGAGGAGGAGGAGGGAGAGAGAGAGAGAGAAAGAGAGTGAGAAAATAAATGAATCACACCACGTACAGACCACATCCTTCCACCAAATCTCAACTTTCAAAACGAAATCTATTTCCCACAAAAGAAAAAGAAAAAAAATATTTCCCACAAAAAATAAAATACAATAACAACTATAATTCCAATTTCAACTAATTAAGCAACCTTGCCGGGGGTACTAAGGGGGAGAGGGGGGGAGGGGCGAAAGGAAGGGGTCTGTTCCCGCTAACTCATGCTGGAAATTCCCACGGAATGTCGGAATTCCAACACTTGCTAAAATAAAATGATATTTCGTATGAGATATGGATCTCTTTTGATAGTTTCTTCACCTCGAAATTTGATTGACCCAAGAATTTGCGAGACGCGAGCTGTAGGAACTCCCTAACTAACATTCTCTCTTCTTTCTTCTTTCTTTTTTTCTTTCTTTCTTTTTTCTTTCTCTTTATCTCTGTACCGTTCTCTCTCTCTACCTCATCTCTCTCTGCCTCTGTCTCTCTCTCTATCTCTCCCTCTCTCTCTCTCTCTCTCTCTCTCTCTCTCTCTCTCTCTCTCTCTCTCTCTCTCTCTCTCTCTCTCTCTCTATCTATCTATCTATCTCCCCCCCCCCCTCTCTATTTTTCTCTTTCTGTGTCTCTTCTCAGTCTCTCTCTGTCATTCTCTTTCTTTCTCTCAATTTCCCATCTTTCCCTCTCGCATTCCTCTATCCACCATTTTCATTCGCTATTCCCACCCACCATCGCTACAATTCCCGCCATTTCCGTTGCACCCACCGATATAAAACGACTTCTTGCAATAATGCAGAATGCAATGACAACAAAAAGTAACCTAATGACAGGGAAAAATTACATCAATCAAACAATTTGCAAAGAAAAAACTGCAACAATGAGCTGCAATTTCGCGACAATAAACAAAGCTCTTGAAAGTTAACAGGAAAGAAAATGGAGACAAAGGATATAGAAAACGGTAATTATCGTCTTTGCAAATAGATTAATGAACGAAGAAATGTAATGAGTTAATTGTGGTAATTACAGTAATAATAATGGTGACCA
The DNA here is from genome assembly GCA_017312705.2 of Penaeus japonicus. Classification (NCBI taxonomy): domain Eukaryota; kingdom Metazoa; phylum Arthropoda; class Malacostraca; order Decapoda; family Penaeidae; genus Penaeus; species Penaeus japonicus. Next base: position 388,140 of record BOPN01000230.1, read on the forward strand.
TATTGATAACAGCAGCAACAATAGCAATGGTGATGATGATTATAATGATGATGATGGTGATGATGATGATAATGATGGTGATGATGATGATGATGATTGATGATGATGGTGATGATAATGACGACGACGATGATGATGATGATAATGGTGATAATGATTGATGATAATAATACCTATACTAATGATAACAATAATGATAAAAAATCAATAGAACAGCAATAAAAACACAACGACATCAATGATAACAATAATTACGTGAACAACGCAAACAGCATAGTCACGACAATAATGTGTTAACAATCAGCTACACAAAGTTAACGCCTCTTCCACCCAAACTCCACCTAAATCCACAAAGACAAAGACAGACACACACACACACACACACACACACACACACACACACACACACACACACACACACACACACACACACACACACAAACACACACACACACATACATACATTCTCTACCCCGTTATCCCACTCCCCATCCTTGCCCCCTCCCCCTAATCAGCATAGCGACCATTACAATACGTGACTCATGGCAAAGCTGTAAACACGAATTAACAATAGTCCGGTTTTGTTTATCGTCGCCCCCCTCCCTAACCCCTCCCTACCCCAACCCCCCTTCCCTCAGTTCCGCATAACTGTCTATCAGTCTATCTGTCTGCCTGACCGACCGGTGACTTCCTTTTATGACACAATGCCAGTGCCAGTGAATGAGAGCAATAGGGGGAGGGAGGGGGGAGGAAAAGGAAGGAAGGAGGGAGGGGTAAAGAGGTATTGGGAAGGAGGGGTGGGGAGGTAGAGAGGAGTGAGGTTGAGGGGAGGGGAGGGGAGGAGGTGTGACGAGTGAGCGCCTTTTATTTTCGGATTCCGAATTAATTCTCTTTTGATTCTGTGTCCTGTCGGGATGGTGGTGGGAACATCCTGTGCTGGCGTGATTGTTGCGTTGCTTTTATGCAATATGCATAGGGACAAAAGCATAAAAGGATAAACAGATGAATAAATAAATAAAATAATACAGGCTTGGTAAAGATGTGCTACATCATTGAAATACAACAGACGTAACAGACATAAAGGATAAACAGATGA
>BOPN01000230.1:394235-396735 GCA_017312705.2 Penaeus japonicus
GAAAAAAAAAAAAACGATCAATCACAAAACACAAACCCGGCAAAGGACTGTGAGACTTCATTCAAAAGTTAGTTGTCTTCGTTTTCCGTACCGGTTTATCGCTTACACCTGCCGGACGTTTAACAGACGAACTGTGTTCCCTGTGACCGGAATCGATACTTATTTTTTTTATTTTTTAACTGCGGTTACCGGAAGGACAGTACAGGAGAGAGGATAAACACCTTAGCTCTAAAATCAATTTAATATCGTATCGTCTATGGAGAACGTGAACAAAAGGCTTATAATTCAACGAATGAATAACAAAAAAAAAAAAAAGAAGAAGAAATAGCAACACGAAAGAAACCTTCTCAAAACCAATTAAAAATATCAAAAACTAAAAATTAAAAACGAGGATAAAACACGGAGCCTTATCCTCCGCCGCCGACCCTCACCTGTTCCCTCTCACCTCCTTCCCCTATCCTTCCCCTATCCCTCCACCTCCCCCCGACTCCCCCACCCCCCCCCCACCCACCCACCCGCCCCCAGCCTCTGATATCCTGCCCAGCAAGACCAGCAGGAAGGATGGAAGCCCTGCCGTGTCCTTCCGCTGACCACCGGAGTCCTTAGGAGCCGCAGGTGTCCACTTAGGTTGCGGTCGCATTAAGGATATTAGTGTCTCTTATCTTTACTGACCTCCCGTGTCTCCCTATCCTTCGGTCTCGCTTTATTTGGGAGATTAAGGGAAGATTGGGAAATTTTTTCTTGTGTGTGTGTGTGTGTGTGTGTTTCTGTTGTCTGTCCCTCTCTCCTTTCTTTCTTTCTTAATTGTTTTATCTCTATTTTTTTTTCTCTCTCTCCTCTCTCTCTCTCTCTCTCTCCCTCTCCCTCTCTCTCTCTCTCCCTCTATCTCTCCCTCCCCCTCTCCCTCCCCCTCCTCCCTCCTCCCTCCCTCCCCCTCTCTCTCCCTCCCTCTCTCTCTCTCTTTCTCCCCCTCTCCCTCCCTCCCCTCTCTCTCCCTCTCGTGCGTGTGTTGATATCCATTTTCCATACAGAAGATGAATCAGAATCGAAACTGGAAGAGAGTTCCTGAGAGTTCGTGTCTCTTACTAGCAGAAAGATTCGCTTCGTGATCAAGTCCATTCCTAACAGATATTAGGTAATTTGTATGTGGCAGTAAGTGTATCTGTCTTTCTGTCTATCTGGCTATCTATGTATCTATATCTGTACCTGTGTGTATGTGTGGATATGTATATATATATCTATCTATATATCTATATATCTATATATATAGATATATATATATATGTATATATATATAAATATATATATATATATATAGAGATAAATAGATAGATATATATATGTATATGTATATGTATATATGTATATATATATGTATAAATATATATGTAAATATAAATAAATATATATATATACATATACATATATATATATATATATATATATATATATATATATATATATATATATATATATATATATATATATATACATACATATATATGTACATATATATGTATATGTATATGTACACACACACACACACACACACGTGTGTGTGTGTGTGTGTGTGTGTGTGTGTGTGTGTGTGTGTGTGTGTGTGTGTGTGTGTGTGTGTGTATGTGTGTGTGTGATTGTGAGTGTTTGTGTGTTTGTATGTCCGCGTGCGCGTGCGTATATAACAATGCATATACGCAAGCACATGCGTGTAATGTGCTACAATGCCTTCCCATATACGAATGCAACTTCCTCAAAGCCCACGAATCAAGAACAAACCAAGAAATCACAAGACCGTCTAACAGCCTCCACAGACGTCTCAGCATCCATCCGAAGCGGCGGCACAAGAACGGGAAACCGATAACAGCTTGTTTTACCGTGACGCGTGGTTGCCGGAGGGGAGGTCAGATGTCCAGTAGGCCGCCTTCTCGAAATGCTGGTTCTCTTACCTGAAAAAAGAGAGAAGAAAAAAAACTTGTAATGCCTCGTTGACCACAGGCAGGTCGCGGGCCCAACCTGGGGAATGGGGGGAGGCCGAAAGACCATTAAATAGAAACGCGGCTTTTGACACAAATGTTCCCTAAATTACGGACTAAACAATGAGGCCCATTAATATTAGTCGCCTTAAAATAGGGGCGTTAACAGAGAAGGTTGGCCTTTTTCCCCCCAAACGCGAAAAAAATAATAATAAAAAAGGAAAATAGTAATAATAACAATAAAGAGAGACGTGAAGCGTGGTTTCAGACATTTATTGCCACGTTGAGGATCGTATCAAATGGACAAAAGGTGATCTGATTCCCATACTCACTGGCGGCAGATGGTATCAGAACCCCTTCCCGTAGAGGTTCCGATCCCATTAAAGCTAGCGGGGTCTATATTCCGCTCACCTTTGCTACCCTGAGCGAGGGCGGAGGTTAGCAGCGAAGGTCAGCATGGAGAGCTGGTTAGCATAAATCTGCCCTTTCCGCTAATAAATACAGCGACCCGGAGCCTAATACAAACT
>BOPN01000230.1:406735-416735 GCA_017312705.2 Penaeus japonicus
GTGTGTGTGTGTCTGTGTCTGTATGTTATATAAGTACGTATAAAAAAGGAGGCGAGGTAGAGGGAGCAGGCGAGGTAGGGGGAGTAGGGAGGGAGGGGGGAGTAGGAAGGGAGGGGGCGTAGGAAGGGAGGGGGAGTAGGAAGGGAGGGGGAGTAGGCGAGAGAGTAGGAAGGGAGGGGGTGTAGTAAGGGAGGAGGAGTAGGAAGGGAGGGGTGTAGGAAGGGAGGAGGAGTAGGAAGGGAGGGGGCGTAGGAAGGGAGGGGGTGTAGGAAGGGAGGGAGGGAGGGAGGGAGGGATAGAGCGTACAAGAGCGTGCGAAGGAAACAGTCTTCAGTGCTTTATACATATATTGCGGGACTTTGACAGGCACATCAAAAGAGCCTCGTTAACAGTGTTTTCAAAGTCAACTGGGCGTTTGATTAGCGCGGTGTTTATGTAAATAGTGGGCGTGGTGAAGTGTGACGCGAGTGAGGTTAATTTTAAAGGGGGGGCGGGGAGGTTTTGAGAATTTGTGTTTGCATTGTGATTTTGTTTATTATTGTTTTATTAGTGCTGTTTTGTTGTTATTTTTATCTTGTTATTGTTTGTTTTTTTCTTATCATTATCATTATTACCATTATCAATGTTATTATTGGAATCATTACACTTCTGCTATTGCTAATTATCTTCATTATCTTTATCATTCACCATCATCATCACCATTATTATCATCCTCACCATTATCATTTTCCTCCCCCTCCTCCTCCTCCTCATTAACCTCGTCATCATTTTCATCATCATCATCCTCATCAACATTTTCATCACCATCACCACAATCCACCACTCTCATCATAACCAACACCCCTGTCATATTCAAATATACTGCTAAAACACCTAAAAATACCATTTCATTTCCTACTCATATTCCTCCCCCTTCAACACAGAGATACGAACTCGAGATAAAAAACAAAAACAAAAACAAAAACAAAAAAACAGCATCCTTCCTCTATTTCCATCGACATTTTTCATTTTAATCTTATCTTTCTAGTTATTCGACTTCAAACACGAGATCAAAACAAAATAAAAAAATCACGCTCCGAATATCTCCTCTATTTCTATTTACGCAATTTAAAAAAAATTCTATTATCCTCTGTTTTTATTTTTATCTATCTCTTTATGTCCCCCTCTTTTTTAGTCCTTTTTTTTCTCCAGAGGAATGTCATCCGATACGTCACGGAAGCTGCATCTGTGAGCTGCCCTTTCATCTCGCGAGGTGATGTGCGTTCCGGTGATGATGCTAAGGTCAGTGAGTGAATCGCGGGTTTAAAAGGGGAAGAGGGAGGTGGAAGAGGTAGAGGAGGGAGGAGGTGGAAGAGGAGGAGGTAAAGGAGGGAGGAGGTGGGGAGGGAGGGCGTGGAGAAGGGAAGAGGGAGGTGGAGGTGGAGGAGGTGGAAGGAGGAATAGGAGGAGGTGGAGGAGGAGGTAGAGGAGGGAGGTGGAGGGATGAATAGGAAGAGGAAGAGGAGGTGGAGGAGGAGGAGGAGGAGGAGGAGGAGGAGGAGGAGGAGGAGGGAGGAGGAGGTGAACGAGGAAGAATGGTGGAATAGAGGATGACGATGAAGAGTAGGAGCGGGAGGAAGAAGAGGAGGAGGAGGAGTAAGAAGAGGTGGGAGAGGAGAAAGACGAAGAGGAAGAGGAAGTAGAGGAGGAAGGGGAAGAAGAGAATTTACAAAGAAGCAGGAGAAGGAGGAGGAGAAAATAAGATATCTAACATATCTCAAAATACGTGAGAAGAGTAGGAAGGAAGAAAGGAGGGCGAAGAGGTAGGTGAAAGAGAAGAAATAGGTAGAAAAAAGGAAGAAAAGAAGACGTAGACGAAGGAACTCAACCAGAAACAACGAAAACAACATAAACAAAATGTCAAGTTCCACCCGAGTCCCTCATAACATCTGGAGTACGTCGGAGGAAAAGGGGGAGGGGGAGGGGGAGGAGGAGGGCGGATGGGGGTGAAGAGGAAAAGGAGGAGGGGGAGGAGGAGGGCTTATAGGGAGGAGGAGGAGGAGGTGGATGGGGAGGAGGAGGGGGGAGGAGGAGGGGAAGGAGCAGGGCTGATGGGGGGAGGAAGAAAAGGAGGAGGGCGGATGGGAGGTGAGAAAGAAAAGGAGGAGGAGGAATATAAGAACAAAAAGGAGAAGGAAATAAGTATTGGAAGAAGAAGAAGAGAAATGAGAGCCTGTAGAAGCAGAGAAAGAGAAAAAAGTAAAGAAAGAGATACAAAGAGGAGGAGGAGGAAGAAGAGGAGACAGAGCAGGAGACGGGCAGGGCGTGCGTTCCTCGAGGGTCGCAGTCACGCTGTCACGCACTCACGCACACACGCACGCACGCACTCACGCACGAAGCAACGCGGCCGACCGAACGCCCTTTAATTATGGCTTTTCGCGGTGACTTCGACGGGGGGCGAGGGGGAGGGGGAGGAGGAAGAGGAAGAGGAGGTGGTGGTAGTGGTGTTGGAGGAGGAGGAGGAGGAGGAGAAGGTAGAGGAAAAGGTGGTGGTGGTGGAGGAGGAGGAGAAGGTAGGGGAAGAGATGGTGGTGGAGGAGGAAGGACAGGAAGAGGAGGGGGAAGAGGAAGAGAGGGGGGGTGGAAGAAGAGGAAAAGGGGGAAGACGAGGGGAAGGGAGAAGGAGGAGGAAAAGGACATGACGGGGAAGGTGTCCATGGAAGGACTGAGATTGAAGGACAGACCGGAATTGAGAGAAAATGTGGGAGAGGAGAGGGGGGGGGTGGAGAATGAAAGCCGGGGATTAAAAGGGATAAAGAGAGAGAGAGATAGAGACAGAGAGAGAGAGATAGAGAGAGAGAGAGAGGGAAATAGGACAAAAAAAGAAAATACAGAGAGGGAGAACAAACAGATCAAGAAAGGAAGGGAAGAAGAAGAAAAAAGAAAAAAAAAAAAAAAAAAAAAAAAAAAAAAAAAAAAAAAAAATCAAAGAAACCAAAATTTAAAAAAAAAGTAAACATTGCAGATATCCCAATAAACTTTCCATCATGCATCTCAACATTGCAACAACCACTCAAATTACAAAAATAGACCACAAACAGCATTCCATGAGAGTCATGAACTAACGTTAGATACGCCTCTACCCTCTATGAGCGACCGTGTATAATTACGCTTACAAATGTTCACTCTAGTTTGACATCCTTTTTTTTCATTCTTTCTTTCCATTCTGTGAGTTCTTCTCGAATTACGATATTAATAATGATAATGATCGTAATTGGTAATAATGGTAATTACAATAATGATGATAGTAATGGTGATAAGGATGATGATGATGATGATAATGATGAGGATGATAAAAAAAAGAAAGAAATAGCTATAACGAAGAAGAAGAAAAAGTAAAAAACATTTTTTTCCTTCAAAAATACCTAAACTTATTCAAAGAAAGAATCTAAAAATAAAAAAAAATAAAAAAATCTCCACCTCACCAGGAAACTCCGAAAATTGCCTGTCCTCATTTCTTTCTTTCTTTCTTCCTTTCTTTCGTTCTTTCTCCTTCGCTGAATGGGGATGTAGAGACGTAATTAAACGCAGCAAACACCCTAACGAGTCACTTTACCTCGGGACTTAGTGTACAGGTGACAGGTCCCTTCCTGTGAGGGGGAGGGGGAGGGGGAGTGGGGGGGAGGAGGAAGGTGAGGGAAGCGGGGAGGTGGTGGTGGTGGAAATGGAAGAGGATGAGGATGAGGGGGAGGGAGAGGAGGAAAGGGAGGAGGAGGAGGAGAGGGAGGAGGAAGAGGAGGAGACGATGAGGAGGAGGAGAAGGAGAAAGAGAAGAAGGCCTACAAGAAAAAGAAAGGTATGGAAGAAGAAAAAAAATATGAGGAAGTGATAGAAATAGCAAACGGAATGAGATTAATAGACGGAGAAGAAGAAGAAGAAGAAGGAATATAAATATGACAAAGAAAAGACAATAAGAAAAAAACAGTGAAAAGCTCTAGACCAGAAACAACAGAAACAAACAAATTCCACACGCGTTCCAGCGTGACGAGATCTTGGCACTGTCTTGGCACTCAGTCTTGGCACTCGGACGGAGATCCTTAACAGCCGGTAATGAGAGCTCGAGGTGCAGTCCTTATCCTTCATTGAGATGGTTAAACAAAGCTCCTGTGTATTCCCAAGGGCGCATCTTCAAGGTTAAGATAAGATGAACAATTATCAGCTTTATATCACAGACGCACGCACACACACACACTCAAACACACACATACGCAGACACACACACACACACACACACACACACACACACACACAAACACACACACATTACGATCTGCTTTCTCCTGTAGAGAAACAATTGCACAATAAAACAAACAAATGAAGAAATGAATAAATAAATCAAATAACGAAACAAATAATGCATTTGCTTATACATCATAGCAATATCTTTCCACCTGTTTTCAATAATATCTCTCCAAACAAAAAAATAATACACGAACAACCATCTTTGAACCCATCAAACACCACCACGGAATTCAACAGAAAAATAAAACTACGATACTCTACAAGACAGGAACCCCTCTTCATGTAGGACCCCCCCTCCCCCTCACCTTCCCCCCCTCCCCCCCTCAAAAAAGGATTACAGAAATAGGCCTAAATACAAATCCTTTTCCTTACAACATTAGAAGTGTGTAAGCCGGTAGATAAGGTATCCAGAAAAAAAAACCGGTTTCACTGAACAAGATACGATCTCAATCTTAGGAGTAAAAGCCCAGAGTGATATCTATCCATCTATCTACACTTATGTGATAGATAGATGCCACTTATGGGAACACTTGGAAATCACTCAAAAGGATGTGAAGGTGGAAAGGATGGGAAAATAGAAATGGAAGAGAGGAATAGGAGATAAGGGTGGAAGAAAATAGGGAAAGATTTGTCGTGTATGTACTGCGTGTGTGTATGGGTCTATATATGTCTGTTTGTTTGTTTGTTTGTTTGTTTGTCTGTTTGTTTGGTTGGTTGTATCTATGTTTGTAGGTACGTGTGTAGGTATATATCTATATCTATCTATCCTTATCTATCTATCTATATCTGTCTATCTATCTATCTATATCTATGTTTATGATTATTTCTATCTATATCTATCTATCTATCAATATCTATCTATATCATTAAAACAACTGAATCCTACAATTCCTATATTAAGAAAAACAACCCCCTAAAACAGAGCTAAAAACAAAGACGAAAAAGAAGAAAAATAACAAGAACAGCAACAACAACAAGAACAGCAACAACAACAAGAACAGCAACAACAACAACAACAACAACACGGAAATTCCAAAGCAAAACGGTGAAATACAGGATGATGATGAAGAGTAGAAGAAGAATAGTGGATGATGATGAAGAGTAAAACAAGAACAAGAAAAAACAACAACAACACCACCAACAAAAACACCAACAACAACAAGAACAGCAACACGGAAATCCCAAAGCAAAAGAAGAACGACAAGAAACGAGATCCCTTCAGGTGTATATTAATTACCTGTGCGGTATTAATTGAAGGCGTGTTCAATGGACGACCCTTGATGAATTGGTTTCGAATTGATGTAATGAAGCCGACGCTAAGTGCCTCGTGAGGGTCTACATGATGGGGGGTGGTGTGTGATGTATGATGTGTGGTGTGTGTGATGTGTGTGGTGGTGTTTGGGTTGTGTGTGATGGATGTGTGTGATGTGTGATGGTGGTTGGGTTGTGTGTGATGTGTGATGTGTGGTGTGTGTGATGGTGTTTGGGTTGTGTGTGATGTGTGGTGTGTGATGTGTGTGTGGTGTTGATTGGGTAGTGTGTGATGTGTGATGGTGTTTAGGTAGTGTGTGATGTATGATGTGTGATGTGTGTGGTGTTGATTGGGTAGTGTGTGATGTATGATGTGTGATGTGTGTGTGGTGTTGATTGGGTAGTGTGTAATGTGTGATGGATGTGTGTGATGTATGATGGTGTTTGGGTTGTGTGTTATGTGTGATGTGTGATGGATGTGTGTGATGGTGTTTGGGTAGTTTGTGATGTTGATTGGGTAGTGTGTGATCTGTGATGTATGATGTGTGGTGTGTGAGGTGTGATGGTGTTTGGGTAGTGTGTGATGTGTGATGGATGATGTGTGATGGATGTGTGTGATGGTGTTTGGGTAGTGTGTGATGTGTGATGGATGTGTATGATGTTGATTGGGTAGTGTGTAATGTATGATGGATGATGTGTGATGGATGTGTGTGATGGTGTTTGGGTAGTGTGTGATGTGTGATGGATGATGTGATTTATAATTTGGTTCGGTGTTGTGATGTTTTCTGTGGATGGGTGATGTATGATTTATGGTGAGAGTGTGTGGTGTTTGATGTGTATTGTGGTTGGGTTATTAATGACATATGATGTGAGCGGGTGTTGTGTGATGTGCAGTGGGATTGGGTGATGTTTGGTCAGAGAGTGTAGTGTATGGTGTATTGTATTGTTTGGGGATATTCATAGGCAGTGATTAATATGTATATAACGTGTAATGGGAATTAACGATTTACGAAGTATATTTTGAAAAGATGCAATAATATATAGTATAGTGTATTCTCATCTAAAAGAACTTGACCAAAGTTAAAACAAAGTATGAGAGCACATAAACATACACGATAAACTTGCATACATAATGTGCACAATGTCTGTCTCCCCCTCCACGCCCCCCCCCCCTCTCTCTCTCTCTCTCTCTCTCTCTCTCTCTCTCTCTTTCTCATATCTCTCTCTTCTCTATCCTCATATTTCTCTCTCTAAAACTCTTTCAACACTCCCCCTTTCCCCCCTTCCCTCCCTTTCCCTCTTTTCTCTCGCTCTTTACCTCTTTTCCATCCTCCACCCTACCTCCCTCTCTCCTCTTCCTCCCTACTACCCCACTCATCCCTCCTACCCTCCCTCCCTCCCTCCTTCCCATCCCTCCCTCCCTCCCTCCCTCCCACCCTCCCATCCTCCCTCCCTCCCTCCCTCCCTTCCCCTCCCTCCCTCCCCCCTCCCTCCCTCTCTGATGACATACAGCATAATTGGTATTCGGATGTACCAATTGCTGTAATGTAATCAAATTCGAGCTTTTGTGAATTGATTCTGTTTTGTTGCAAAAAGGAGATCTCTTTGGGGCTCAAACGTATTCAAACTAGTTTTGTTATTATCATGTTACTATTAGTTTTTTTTTCATTATTATTTGTTTTGTATTTGCATCATCGTCCTTATTGTTATTATTATCATTCGTTAATATCATTGTGTTTTTATGATTATTCGTGATAGTATTATATTGATAGTCACCAACCAGTATAACAGTTATAAACAACAACAAACAAGCACACAATACATTTATCCCCCCCTCCCCCCAACATTCTAACCATCACCCCCGGCAAAAAGCTTTCAAAACAACAAACAAAACAAGCAAACACAAACCTCTTATCTCCAACCCCTTTTAAACCCTCCTCTCTCATCTCACCCTCCTACCCCCCCCCCCCCCATCCACATCCCTTCCCATCTCCTTACCCCCCCCTATCCATCCATCCCTTCCCCCATCCCTCCCATCCACCCATCTCTTCTCCTCTCCTAGCCCCCATCCCCCTTCCATCCCTCCATCCCTCCCCCCCTTCCACCCCTCTCCACCCTTCCCCCCACCTATTCATCCACCCCTCTCCTACCCCCCTCCATCCACCCCTCTCGTTCCTACCCCCATCCCTCCCCACTCATCCATCCACCCCTCTCCACCCTTTCCCCCATCCATCCACCCCTCTCCACCCTTTTCCCCTCCATCCACCCCTCTCGTTCCTACCCCCATCCCTCCCCACTCATCCATCCACCCCTCTCCTTCCTACCAACCATCCATCCACCCCTCTCCACCCTTCCCCCATCCATCCACCCCTCTCCACCCTTCCCCCATCCATCCACCCATCTTCACCCTCCCCCCATCCATTCCCTCCCTCTCCATCCACCCCTCTCTTTCCTACCCCCCACCCATCCATCTACCCCACCCCACCCCTTCCATCAACCCCTCCCCTACCCCCCACCCACCCACCCCCCTTCCATCCACTCATGCTCGCTGTCACATGCAGATACAGCAAAATTAAAAGCAATCTCCGACATCCTCGGGTTCATAGGCGCTTCATCAGAGCAGAAAATGGAAAATTATGTACAGCCCCTATCTCTGCGCTATCATCATCACCACCGGAACTTTGTGGTGATGATGCCCCCACTCCCGCTAGAGCCCTTTGGGTCTCTGTCAGGTGGTGGGGGTGAGGGGTGGTGGTGGGGGAGGGGGTTGTGGTGGGTGGTGATGGTGGTGATGATCGGGGTGTGGGGGTGGGGTTGAGATGTGGTTGGTAGTGGTGGTGATGATGATGATGATGGGGTGGGGGGGGGTTGAGATGTGGTTGGTAGAGGTGATGATGATGATGATGGGTTGAGATGTGGTTGGGATGTGGTGTTGGTGGTGGTGATGACGGTGCTGTTGGAGGTGTTGTGATTAATTGGAGTGGTGATGATGATGGTGAAGATGGTGATGATGGTACTGATGAAGTTTTTGATATTATTGTTGCTGTTTTTAGTTGTGTTGCTGAGGTGGTGATGGTGTTTATGGTGATGATGTGACGACGTGAATGACAACGATAGAGTCATGTCCATCATTAGCACATATTACCGACATGTCCAACAACAACACTAATACCAATAATAGGATCAACACAAACCCAATTACGATCTCCCTAATTAAAAAAAAAAAAAAAAAAGCTACCGATTTACAAAACGAAAAAAATAAATATATATATCTGTCAATAATACCGTCACACAAAACTTCCTTTAAGACACCTTCAGAGACACCATCGTCACGTCCTCGTAACCGCAAAACATCTGCCTCTTCATCATCCAGATGTGTCCGGAAAACAGCTGTGGCAGACACGCGCACGCAAAGTCGCAGGCAGACAGGCATGCAGGCAGATAAAGCGAAAGAATTGATGGGCAGACAGGTAGATAAGAAAAGGGCTAGCAGGACAGGCTAAGGGAGAAACAGACAAACACAGCAGACAGAAAGACAAGACATACAGACTAAATAGGTGGACTGAATAGGCTAAGAGACAGACAGACAGACAGACAGACACAACAGACACAACATAACACGACCGACAGAACGACCCACGCAAAAGTCAGTCAACATAAGTTCCCTAACACAGCCAGACAAACAGACAGACCAACAAACAGACCAACAGACAGACAGACAAACAGACAGACAGACAGACAGACCCGACAGTCAAATCCACAAAGCACATCACGTCATGAATGACGTCACAGCAGAGAGGCTATTCCCCCTTTTCTATTGGCTCTCCATTTTCTATGCGAGCGCGAGGGAACGAGGGTAAACTTAAAAAGAAGGCGACTTTATGCAGATCTTTACTCGTAACCGTGATTTTATGACAGCATTACCGAGAGTTTCTGGCCGGTTTGGTGAAAAAGTTTTTTTTTTGTGGGAGGGCCACTGGTGAACGCGCTCGCCATCTGTCCGACTTCGTTAACTGGTGTGATTTATTATGAATGCAGTTATGATATATTGTGTAATTTACTCGATGTCAGTGGATAGTTAATTGCCCTAAAGCGTGGTGCTGGAAATTGCCTTTTTTTAATGATCTTTTTTTCAGGTTCATGGAAAATTGCATTATTTGAATCGTGATATGAGAGGCATATTTGCATTTGAGTTTTAATCGAATCTTACGTCTTTTGGCATGTCTTCATACGGAATTTAATCTATTAGTCGTGTAATGTATTTGATTATCTAGTCATATTAGTGAGGATAAATAGAGACAGAGGGGTATATACGTATACATACAAACAAACACATACTTGTATACGTAGGTACAAATACACTAACACACACACAAATACACACAAACACACACACACAAATACACATACACAAACACACACACACACACTCAAACAAACACACACACACAAACACACGCTAACACAC
>BOPN01000230.1:421735-435399 GCA_017312705.2 Penaeus japonicus
TAGGCGAATAGATATAAAGATGGATAGACGAATAGATATAAAGACAGATAGACGAATAGATTTAAAGATAGATAGATCAATATAGATGCAGCTATATCCCTAAATAAAGAGAGACCAATTTCATAGCCTATTCCACATTCAATGGGTGTGTTATATACGCTAATAGTCTCGACACTGCCGAATAATCACGAGAGGAAAATAAAACTCGTAAAAAAAACAACTACATAATCCCATACCGAATTAGATATTAAAAAAAAAAAAAAAAAAAAAAAAACAATTACGAGAAAAAAGATGCAAGAAAAAATATGTAAATAATATATACGATCCTGAAAAAAATGCTTAAAATGATTATTAAAAATACATATGAAACTATATATATATATATATATACTCACATTTATGTGTGTACACACCCACATACACGCAAATACACACATAAATACTTACGTGCATATAGATATGCATGTATTACTTTTAGTCACATATAGAGAACTTTGCTTTATATATCACAAATGCAGTACGTATTGCGTGCAGATAGTTGTGATACATCAAGATATATGACCGGCACTCAGTGCTAAGATAATGATCATGGTCAGTTTAGAATGAAATTACCGTCATAAAGTTTACGAGATTGCTTTACATCTTGTGAAAAATAACAAGTTTATAATGTTTTTGTTTTTTTTGTGTGTTTTTTTGTTTTTTCGCAGACATACTCATGTTGTATATCTTGTCCATGTCTTTTTCGCAAATAATTTGCTGAAACATTCTGACAGTCACTATGCCATAACTCGTTCTTTTGTACCAAAACACAGACACTAAACACATCGAAATTCTTCCACGTTGTATAAAGGTTTTAAGCCCCTGATGACAGGGGATTTTATAGATCTGCATTATATTTTTAACACATAGATGGTTTCAGCGGTTAGTCATCTAGGAGTCCATTAGTAGGCCTACCTTCCTCACTGGTTCATCCCTTTCCTTGAATTATTTATTGAATTATCAGTATTATTACTGATTTTAAGAATGGGGATAACAAAAAAAAAAAAAAAAAAAAAAAAAAAAAATCACGACCACACATGAACTCGGCCGCACACGCTGCAATGAGCCCCCCTCTCCCCCCCCTAAAATAAAAGAAAAAAAATCAACTTTCATGACAAATCAGAGAACATCAAGTAATAGCCGGCGTAATGACCTGTAGCTCACCCGTGTAATGGTCTTGACCCTATAAGGACCAAGACACGATGCCATTACATGCGATTTCCGACCAAGACGGATGACAACAACTTATTCTTTTATTCTCTCGGTGGTTTAGATTTCTCTCTTTCTCTCTCTCTTTCTTTTTTTTTCCTCTTTATTTTTGTCTCTGTCTCTGTCTCTGTCTCTCTCTGACTCTTTCCCCCTTTTTTTCTCTCTCCCTCACTCATTCATTCACTCATTCACTCTCTTCCTCCCTCATTCACTCTCACTCACTCGCTCACTCTCTCTCTCTCCCTCCTTCTCTCTCTACTTCTCTCTTTACTTCTCTCTCTCCCTCACTCATTCATTCACTCATTCACTCTCTCCCTCCCTCCCTCTCTCATTCACTTTCTCCCTCCCTCCCTTCCTCCCTCTCCCTCTCCCTCCCTCTCTTTCTCTCTCCTTTCCCTCCCTCCCTCCCCCCCTTTCTCTCTCTTTATCTCCCCGCCGCATCTTGTTCGAGAATTAGGGAAAATGACAGACGACACCGGGATATAATTACGCAGGTTTTTCTCGGTGATTAGTGGGTTAATTATGCAAAAGGCCCCCGGGCACGAAGGCTCGTCTCCGTCTCGTGGGCCGACCGTTGAAGGACGCTTGAAAAGGATTCGTTTCAGATCCGTATAAAAAAGAAAAGGTAGAATTTAAAAAAAAGATGGAAAAAACGATAGAAAAAAAGGTATGAACAGTCAGTCGCGCCTTTCATCTTGACGTCATGATTCTTCTTTTTGTGTTTGTTTTCTCTTTCTTTTTGTTATTGTTTTCTTTTACGTCCTGTCTTTCTTTTTACCCTTTCTGTTGTTGTTTTTTTCAATATTTCTGATTCTCGTAACAATGGACAAGGTTCTAGTATGTTCCGGTATGTTTGTTATCTCTTTCTTTTTGTTTTTTGTTTTCTTTTCTTACGTCGTGTCTCTCTTTTCACCCTTTCTGTTTTGCTTTTTTTCTTCTTTTTCAACATTTCTGATTCTCGTAACAATGGACAAGGAAGGTTCTGGTATGTTCCGGTATTGTTATGCGAACGGTGGTGTGTGTTGTTATGGTACCGGGTGTTTTACCGGTGTTTCGGGCAAGCCTCGTATAAGGTGTTGTAGGTATATATATTATCTAGTGTGGAAGTACATACAGAATACATAATATCTTTATTGGAATTCAGTTACCTGCGTTTGTTTCGATTCGTGTTTCAGTCGAGTTTTCGAACGCGTTTCAGTCGAGTATTCGAACGCGTTTCAGCCTGATCGTTCCTTTATCTTCTATTTTATCTTTTATTTTCAAGTATGGGTTCATTTCGCATTAACTGTGTTTCACTCAGTTTCGTTTCGTCTGCGTTTCAATCGTAGTTCCCCCTCCTTCTCCATAGTCGTATTTCTACGTGTTTCACATCCCGTTTCGTTCGCGTTTCGACCGTATTTTCGTCGTATTTCCGTATTCTATTTCATGGTATTTCGCCTGCTTGTTTCAGTCACATCTCACTTACGTTCTATTCTTACGTAAGAACATTATGCAAATAAACTACGCAAGGCACACCAGGTGGCAAATATTTCATAAATCTTCCTCTTTCCTTCTCTTCTTTCTCCTTTCTTCTTCTTCTTCTTCTTCTTCTCCTCCTCCTCCTTTCTTCTTCTTCTTTTTCATCTTCCGCCGCCTTTCTTCCTCTCCCTTTTTATCTCCCTTTTTTACTCATCCTCTTTACCTCCTCTCTTTCACCTCATCTCTATTCCTCTTCCCACTTTCCTTCGTTATTCCCCCTTCAAATCTATCCTTCTCCTCTTTCTCCCCTCATATTCTCCTCCTCCTTTTTCTTTCCTCCCCCTCCTCTTCTTCCTCTCCTTCTCCTCTCTTCCCCCCCTTAATCCTTTCGAATCTTGCCCCCTTCTCTTCTTCTCCCCCCCCTCTCGTCTCCACACTCAATCCTGCCACATCCCCCTCTCACCCTCCCTCCCTCCCTCCCCCTTCCCTCTTCAAGTTGAGTATCGACTAAGAAGTTTTGTTTTATGAATAAACATGCCACGTGCCTATCCCCCCTCCTCCCTGCCCCCTTCCTCCCCCGCAAGACGTCGACTCAGAAGGTCTTAAGATTGACACGTCTTCAAGATTTCACAACATCTTTTCCCTTCCAGGCTTTTACGCAACAGACTAAATAAAACCTTTATAATACTGGAGATAAAAAGGTACTATAGATGAAAAAAAATACTATAGATTAAAAAAAAAATACTATAGATAAAATACTATATATAAAAAAGATACTATATAAAAAAAGATACTATATAAAAAAGATACTATATATAAAAAAGATGCTATAGAGTAAAAAAAAAGATACTATAGATTAAAAAAATTACTATAGATTAAAAGAAGGAAGGAGGTTCAATTAAATAAAGACTATAAATGCCTAATTTCCATCTAAAGCCATACACTAAAAAAAGGTGTTATATTGATCAAGGCTCTACCAAGAGGCTGCCGCCCCCCCCCCCCTTCTCCTATCACAGTAAGATCACTTTTACATTTCTGATAAAAAAAAAAAAAAAAAAATCTCGGGACCTCTCTTCAGGAATATCAAAACGCCAGGTTACAAAAGAAGCAATAACTCTGATGGACATTCGACGCCTTACCTGACACCCTGACACCCTACCCCCTTCCCTTCCTCCCCCTATTACTTCCCCCTTCTCCCCCCCTCCCCCTACCTCTCCGATCATCTCCCCCTTCCCTTTCCCTCTCACCGAGTTCTCTTTCTCTATTTTGTTATTCAAATTCTCTCTCTTCTCCCTTCCGCTTTTCTCCTCTTCGCTTATTCTATCCTATCCTCTCTATTCCTCCCTTATTTTCTCCTTCCCCACCCCGTCCTCTTCTCCCTCCCTCCCCCTCCCATCCCCTTCCCCTTCCTCTTCTCCATCTCTCCTGCTTATATCCCTCCTTCACCTTGCCCCCCACCCTTCCCCTTACCCCCTCCCTTCCCTTCACCCCCTCTCCTCCATCCCTTCCACCCCCACCCCCCTCCCACCTCCAGGTAGACTTTTAACCGGCCTTAGTCTACCTCACGAATTGCTTTATGGAGATGGATAGGGTTTTAAGAATCTTATTTTGGGCGCGTGAGGGCGAGGGTGCTATAAATATTGCGCATTGTGTCCATTTCTGCCTTGTGTTTGTTGTCTTGTTTTGTTTCTCTCTCTCTCTCTCTCTCTCTCTCTGTCTCTCTCTCTCTCTCTTTCTCTCTCTCTTTTGTGCTGACGACATGTTCTCTACCTTTTTTATTTAAAGGTATATATAAAGGTATATTTCCGAAGGGTATATACTATAAACTAACAGACACATACAAATACAAACATTTACAAAAAAACACACACACACGCTCACAAACAAAACAAAACAAAACTCAAAACACACACACCAAACACAAACAAACACAAACAAACACCCAGACACCCAGACACACACGCAGTCATATCCATACATGCATACACAACACTCACATTAAGAGGGGCTCTGACGTCTAATTTGAATATCCGGTTATTCAACACTCCCTGCCAGCCGGAGAGGTGTGTGTGGCATCTGAGCGTAATGCCAACGTCATTTGCATTAATGCCGCTCCGTGAATCATCGTTGAGAAGACGTACATGCGTGGAAACGTACATGCATACATACATATGTACGTATATGTATGTATATGTATACATACATAAATGTATACACATATACACATATGCACACACACACACACATATTTACATACATACATATACATAAATACATACAAACATACAGAATAGCTGAAATATATATGTACATATACATATGTACACATATCCATATATATACATATTCCATGCATCCATACATGCATAAATACAAACATAAAAACATAAATAAAGAAAGACATGCATGATAAAACAAACATGCACACAGACAGCTGTACAAACATAACTTACATACAGACAGAAACATAGACACACATAACACATAAACACAAACATACAGAAGGACAGACAGACACTCTTGCGTAGCTATTGTCCCTCTGTTCATAATAAATGATGACACGTCACATTGTAACAAAAGATGATTTTGGGAAAGAAGTCAGTTGAAGATGAATTAAGTTTAATTCTGTGGACAGAAATCAAATCAACTTGATGGCTTTATACAAGGTCACGAACAGTGTGTGTGTGTGTCAGAGAGAGAGAGAGAGAGAGAGAGAAAGAGAGAGAGAGAGAGAGAGAGATGGAGGGAGGAAGCGGAGGGAGGGAGAGAGAGAGGAGGGGAGGGAGGCAGAGAGAGAGATTGAGAGGGAGGGAGAGAGAGAGAGAGAGAGAGAGAGAGAGAGAGAGAGAGAGAGAGAGAGAGAGAGAGAGAGAGAGAGAGAGACGAAAGAGAGATAGAAAGACAAACAAAATCAAAATGATAGAGAGGAAACCAAAGAGAAAAGTCGAGACAAAACACAGAAATGAGAAAATGAACGCGAAAGCAAGAGAACAAAGTAGAAGACACAGAAAACACCCTGAAAACCGCAACGTAAGATGGCGTGTGCAAACCGGGCGCGTATCTAACGCCTTTATTATACATATCTTTTAATCATGAGGTTTACTTTAATCCAATTTGTTTTGCATGAGTCCCAGATTGGCGCTTTGAGCTCGACGCAGCCAAATCAAATAAACCGACATTATTACTCTCATTTTAGAGGCGAGGAAGAGAGAGATAAAACAAAAGTTGAATACTCACTAACTACGCAACTAGCAGTTAACTAACAAACTATCGATCTCAACTAACAACACAGTTAACAACTCGTCTACACCACCACTAACAACTCTTAACA
This sequence comes from Penaeus japonicus, assembly GCA_017312705.2. Lineage (NCBI taxonomy): Eukaryota > Metazoa > Arthropoda > Malacostraca > Decapoda > Penaeidae > Penaeus > Penaeus japonicus. The sequence continues at coordinate 427,773 of BOPN01000230.1, forward strand.
ACTCATCTACACCACCACTAACAACTCTTAACAACTCGTCTACTAACTCGACTAACACATCGCGTCGCCAAACGAATAACTCGCCAAACAACACCACAAACAAACCAAGAGAATCCAACCCCACACAACGGCCCTCAGCCCGCCAACCCTTTCCAGAAGAGAGGATCGAGCAAGTTCAGCGTGTAAGAACTCTGCCACGACAACCTCCGCGCGCATGAGAAGGTTCCAATCCTCTTTGAGAGCCGACAAAGGGGATTGGGCCAACTCCCCCGCGGACCTAACACGATTCCGAGTCATAAATTCGCACCTGAGAACGAAACCCGCTACGCCTTCGCTACTGTATAGACGATCGAAAGCCAGAGGGCCGCGGGTTGCATGTTAGGTGTGGAGAGGAAGGTGGAGGGGTAGGGGGGGGGTGAGGGGTAGGGGTGGAGGGGAAGGGAGGGGTTGGGTGGGGGGAAGATGGGTTGTAGGAAATGGTAGGAAATGGAAAAGGTATGTTGATTTTTTAAGATATACGACTGTGTATAAGGTGTGTGTGTGTGTGTGTGCGTGTGTATGCACACATACACGCTAACACACACATACACAGACAGAGACACACACACACACACACACACACACACACACACACACACACACACACACACACACACACACACACACATACACATATATATATATTTACATACACACACGCTATATGTATGTATGTATGTATGTATGTCTGTATTGACATATGTATAAATGAACAGAGCTAGAAAATTAAAGATACAGACAGATCAAGAAAGACACAGATAGGAAAAGAGTAGACAGAGAGAAAACGCAAGGAAAAGAAGAGACAAAAGAAAGAAAGAAAGGCAGGCCATCCATCCAGCAAGAGGAGGCCTCCCTTGATTCTCAACAACGCCCAGCCTCACGAAAGAGAAAGGGAGAAGGGGGAGGGGGAGGTGGACGGGGAAGGGGGGAGGGAGGTAGGTGGGAGAAGGGGGAGGGGGAAGGAGGTGGGTAGGTGGGAGAAGGGGGAGGGAGGAGAGGGTGGGAAGGTTGAAGGGAATGGTGAAGGGGGGGGAAGAGAGGAGGGAGAAGGGGGATATGGGGAGAGGGGACAAGAAGGAAGGGGAGAGGAGGGAAGAGGAAGGAGGGAGAAAGGGAGAGGAGGGAAGAGAGAGAAGAAGGAAGGGGAAGGAGAAGGGAGGAGGATATAGAGGTAAGGGAGGGGGGCAGGAAAATGAAGGGATAAAGAGAAAGGGTGAAGAATGGAAGGACAAGGAGGGAAAATGGGAAGGAGAGAGGAAGAACGAAGAAAAAAACGGTGAAGAACGATAGAAACTCAGTAACGTGATGAAGAAGAAAGAAGGGAAAAAATACAAAAGGGAGAGAGAAAAAGTAGAAAAATAGAAGAAAAAAATCAGAAAAAAAACAAAAAATAACGAAAAAGAAGAAAAAAGAGATACAAAAAAAGAATAAAACCAAGGGGAAAGAGAGAGAAGAGAAGACAACAGAACTCCATAGCGAGTGTCTCCTCCACCTTCCTTCCCCTATTTGCATATGGCTGTCATTATCATTCTCACTTTCTTTAAGTTGTAACCAATTTCCAGCCTTGCCTGCAGGCGCTTGAATCTATTTCCTCACGCAGACCCAATTAAAAGGCAGAATCAGGCCGGGGATAATTACAAAAGAGAGAGAGAGAGAGAGAGAGAGAGAATGGGTGCTCATATGTTATAAATGAGAAATAGGGGAGAGAGATTTTGTGAAAATAGAGTGTATATAATTGCAGGAATAAAAGGACATTTCTACTACACGAGACAATAAGAATTAAGAAAATTATAAAAGAATAAAGAGAATAAGAAAATGAAAATGTAACAGACAAGAAACAAACAGATATAACTCAAATAGAATAGACATATAAATCAAGATCAATAATCCAAATGATAGAAGACTGGAAAAAAAAAAATATCATAATTACATTTGTACTACAGAGAGAGAGAGAGAGAGAGAGAGAAAGAAAAAGAGAGAGTGAAAGAGAGAGAAAGAGAAAGGGAGAGAAATATAAAAAGAAACACAGACAGAGACAGAGAGAGAGAAAGAAAGAAAAAAGAAAAAGAGAGAAAAAAAAACAGACAAACAAACAGACACAGAAGAACCAAAAAGCAAATGGCTCAAACGGCTTCGCAAGGGGCGTCGACGGAGCCACGCAACACCCGGACGCTGACTGATGGCCGATATCAAGAACCGAGATGAAGTTTCGCTCACGGACACTGCGCGCCGAAGAAAGGACGTGTGTCGCATTTGGGCGATGGTGCGTGGCGGGGGAAAGAGGGAGGGAGGGAGGGAGGGAGGGAGGGAGTAGGAGAGGGAGGAGAGTTTGAGGGAGTAGGAGAAGGGAGGGAGTAGGAGGGTGGGTTTGAGGGGAGAGGGCGAGGAGGGGAGGGAGGGGTTTGAGGGAGGGAGTAGGAGGGAAGGAGGGAGGGAAGGAAGGGTTTGAGGGAGTAGGAGGGAGGGAGAGTTTGAGGGAGTAGGAGGGAGGGAGAGGGTTTGGGTTTGAGGGAGGAGGAGGGAGGGAGGGAGAGTTTGAGGGAGTAGGAGGGAGGGAAGGAAGGGTTTGAGGGAGTAGGAGGGAGGGAGTAGGAGGGAGGGAGGGAAGGAAGGGTTTGAGGGAGGGAGGGAGGGAAAAAGGAAAGGCGGGAGGGAGGAAAAATAGGGAGGGAGGGAGGGTCAGAGGGAGAGGGGCGAGGGAGGGAGGGAGGGAAAGAGAAAAGGCGGGAGGGAGGAATGGGTAACGGGAATTAGCATGATGTTATGTAGCAAGAATGGAGGTCCAGGGAAAGAAGGGAATAAATAGGAAGAGAGGAAGAAAAGGAAAGAGAGATAGATAGGATTAGATTTAAGACACCCATTAATATGCCCCCACCCCTCCCCTCCCGGAAGTGAAACCCCAAAACACCCTTTTTTCCCCCTGACTCCTCCCCCCCCTGACTCAAAAACACCTTTTTTTCCCCCACGCCAAGACGTACAGGAAGAAAGGAGCTGGGCTTACCCATCTTACGAGACGTTGCCGAGAATTCCTTTAGCTTCCTTTAATAACTTCATTTCATCCTTCAGAAATGTGGCTGGAAATCGTGTCTGGCAGACGGAGAATTTAGGATTGGAAAAAAAAAAATGAAAAAAAAAATGAAAAGAAAAAAAAAATCGTATACACGCCGACACACACGTACCTGGAAAGAGAAGAAAGTGATTTTAGTTTTTAGTTTTATCTTATTTTTTTTAGTGTGGGGGATGGAGGGGGTGGTTGGGTTGGATAATGATAATAATAATTATAATAATGATGATGATTGATGATGATGATCATCAACATCAATAGCGATGAAGGAAGGGATAAAAAAAGCAAAGGAACAAACAGTGAGAAAATGAATTACAAAATGAAATAACGGGAAAAATACGTTAAAAAAAAAACTATTCCTCCATATACCTTCTTCATTTCACTTTCACCGACTCGCCAGCATCAAGACGTTCGGAACATGTAATATGTGACTTGATACTCGAGACATATCCCCCTTCTCCCCCTTTTCATCTCCTCCTCACCTCCTTTTCCTCTCCTCCCTTCTCCACTTTTCCTCTCTTTCTCACTTCATTTTCCTATTGTCTCTTCCCCCTTCTCATCTCCTCCATTTCCTCATTTTCCTCTCCCTTCACCCTTTCCCTCTCACACATCTTTTTTTCCTTTTTCTTCCTTTATTTTCCTGATCCCTCTTTCTCCCTCCCCCTTCCCCTCTCCCTTTCATCTCCTCTCTTCTTCCATCTCGTTTTTGTCTCTCCCTCTTCTTTTCCCTTCCCCCTCACCATTTCCATTTCCATTTCGTGACGTCACTCCCCCCTTTCATAATATCATCATAGTTTCTCCTAACTTGTTACATCATTCGTGACATCATCTCACCCAGGGACTTCATTTATTCATAGCGCCATCTTGGTTCATGTTCATCAAAATGTCACCCTACTCATGACATCATAATTCTCCGCTTCATGACGTCATTCCTCCTCGTTGATGACGTCGTCTCACTCCATGACGTCACACTCGCCCAGTCTGTCCCCGAAGGCAAAAATTTCCAATCTGGATTAAGGATCGCGGTCTTAATTAAAGGTCGCGACAGCTCACAATGCGGTTAATTTTAAATTGGTGACATGTCTTAAGGCCGAGGGATATGGGGGGAGAGTGGGGGGAAAGAGGGAGGGAGGGGGGTAGGTGGGAGGAGGGGGAGAGGGGAGAAGGAGAGCGAGAGAGAGAGAAAGATGAGGGATAAGGGATAAGGAGGAGGAAGGAGGGAGGGTGAAGGCGGATGGGAGGAAGGAGGAAGGAAGAGGGAAGAAAGGAGGGTGGAGGATGAGAAGATGTGGGAAAAGGAAAAGAGGTAAAGCGAAACAGGATGAAACAACAACAACACAACAACAAAACAACAACAACACCAAAATAACAAAACAAGTACCCAGCACCACAATACCAACTCCAGCCCAAACAAAACCCGCAACCCACCAAATGGCAACACTCAAAACTCAAAACACACAAAACAGCCGAAAATCAGAACAGCGGGGAATGCAACTGACGTCCACATTAAGCACTAATTCGAATTCCCAGTCTCAGTTAACGTTTGCCGCACTGATAACAAGGCCGGAATAAACGTTTTAGGCAAAATGTCCGAAATGTTTGTGGATAATTCTCTCCCCCCTTTTTTTTCTAAAGTTTGGAAATGTGTTGGACGTTGGGTGAATTTTGGTGTGCCGTATATGGGGAGTCCTAGGCAACAACAATAGCAATAAAGGAAAATATATCAGAAACACAATGACGTTTGAGAAAAGAATATAGATATTAGAAATGTATATTCAAAATCTTCGTATTCTGATATTAAAGTGCTTTTACAGGTACGAATACGAAGAAAGATAGTGCGTATATTTCACTCAACACACGCAGGCACAGACACAGACACAAACAGACACAGACAGACGCACGCACACACACACACACACACACACACACACACATACACACACACACACTTACATCCAAACCGAAAAATAGCTTAAAAAATGAAAAGAACGAAAGAAAAAACTATAAAAAAACAACAGAAAAAATAAAGGCAATAAGAAAAACATAACAGAAAGACAGAAAAAGAAAGCGAAAGAAAGAGAAAATGGAAAACAAAAGAACCCAATACAGTCTGACTCTTCGTAAAGCGAGGCGATTGTCATTCGAAAGTGATATTATTGTACAAGTGTTGTCAAGTTTCCCTCGGAGTCATGACCCGATCGCCTCAAGGTAAACCGAACCCTACTGTTGTCAAAAGATGGTGTCAGAAGGTGTCAGAACCCTTTTCTTTTTTCGCTTTTCCCTCTTGTTTGAAATCATGTGTTTTGCTTTCACTGGAATTCTTACCTTTTTTGACTCTTCGAGTAAGTGTGGTTGCACTTTGCATTTCAATTTTTTTTTAAATCTATTATATATATATATAATATATATATATATATATATATATATGTATATATATATATATATATATATATACATATATATAAGTATGTATGCATGCATGTATGTATGTATGTGTATGTATGTATGTATGTATGTATGTATGTATGTATGTATGTATGTATGTATGTATGTATGTGTGTATGTATGTATGTATGCATGTATGTATTATGTATTTATGTGTATATATATACATATATATACATATATATACATACATATAAATATATATATATATATATATATATATATATATATATATATATATATATATATATATAATTTTCTTCTTGATCTGGTGCCAGACATTAACAAACCGGTGTCGTAATGAAGGTGTCAGAAGGGTGGGACAAAAAAGGTGATAAGGAGAAAGTCAATAATTTGCAAATAACCCGGTAATAATGCGTAAATAATTCAGGAACTAAGGTGTCTACGAGCGTAAATCATTTCCGATCGCCGAGGTACTACGAACCTACACACATCTAAAAACAAAATGAATAAATGAGTAAAAGAGAGAGCGAAAAAAAATCATATAGAATATAAAGTAATAGATAAAGGAATTAAATTACAGCTGTTAATATCAATACGAATAAGATTTCCAAATAATTTACGTTCAACTTTTCTGAATTCTTACATGACCTCTAGGTCGGGGTAGAGGGAATAGGGGGAACAGGAGAAGGGGGAGTGGGGAAGAGGGGGGAATGGGCGAGAAGAAAGGGAGATGGGGGAAGGGGAGAAGGGGGAAAGGGGAAGGGGCAGATGCGAAAGTTGTGAAAGGGAGGATCGGGAGAGAAAGAGGAGGAAGGGAATGGGGGGAAAAGGGGAAGGAGTTGAGAAAGGGAGGATAGGATATAAAAGGGAAGGGAGGGAAAGGGAGAGAAGAGAAAGGAGTAAAGGGAGAAGAGGGAAAATTGGAAAGATAGAGATAGAAAAAGAGAAGAGGGAGATCAGGGAAGCAGAGGGGAAGAGAAAGAAGAACTGAGAAGAGGGAGAAGGGAAAGAAGGTAAACATAGATAAAAATACAAAAAAAGAGAGACAAGAAAACAAAGACAATAACACAGAGTAAAAGAGAAAGAAGCTAAAAAAAAAAAAAAAAAAAAAAAAAAAAAAAATCAGACATACAGACACACAGACATACAGACAGATATTCGCGACACGACTGATCTCCCCGACCTGAGATACGCCGGCCATGTCAGACAAGAGAAAGTTCTATACACACATCTCGACCCGGGACTTGCGGTCGGGTCCCTGTGTTAGACGGATGGCGACCGAGCCAGGTATTGGGTTACCGGGAAATGGGTCTTTTATATTGCTGTCATCATTGTTATTATCATTATGATTGGTATCGTTGTTGTGAGTATCATTATTTCTACTATTATCATTATGATTGTTATCGTTGTTGTGAGTATCATTATTTCTACTATTATCATTATGATTGTTATCGTTGTTATATGTATTATTATTTTGACTATTATTTTTATTATTATCATCGTTATTATTGTTTTCGTCTTTATCATTATTGTCACTTATATTTTAAGTAGTTGTTATAGTAATAGCATTGTTATCATGATTATCATTATCATATTTATCATCATCGTCATAATTATCAATCATAATCATGATCACTACCACTGCCATCATTATTATCATCATTTTAATTAACATCATCATCAATATCAGTAATTAAGTTACGAAAGTTCTCTTTGCATTTTCTTATTCATAACGTTTTTTTCAGATCGGAAAGATCAACTAATGATTCAAATCAAAGCTTTTGTAATTAATCACCAAATACTTATTTCCAACATACAAACAAAACAACACAAACAAATCACAAAAAACAAACAAACCATCTCACCTTTGCAATATAACAATACCTCTACCACAAACTAGACTTCCCCAACAAAACCCCATAAACAAAAACAAAAAATAAAATAAAACAACAACAACAAACCCATATTGTACCGAAAACAAACAAAACAAAAACATATCGCAACAAAAAATAAAAAAACGCATCGCAAACGAAACAAAAAAAGCGAGTATTGCAACGAAACAAAAAGTTGTTTTGACACCCCGTGACACCAAAAGCCATCTTCAAGAACGAGCTG
>BOPN01000230.1:436552-439052 GCA_017312705.2 Penaeus japonicus
ACAATAGCTATACCACGAACGATACAGTGTTATAAACCCGACGTACTTTATATAATTACGTATGTATTGTGCCCTTTTAGAATGGAAGGCTTTCTGGTTTATTTAAGGCGTTCCGCACTGTCAGAGAATTATTTTTAATTTTCAGTATGTGTCAGGTAATTGATAACTACTGTTTTATAGGCAACATATGCTTTTTGAAAGAGAAAATCAGCCATAAAGTTAAAGAATGACGAAATCAGCTTTATCCTCACGTGATAGGACAGGGTTACAAACATTTCCGATAGCTGCCGCACTGCAGAATTTTAGAAAGAGGGTGCATAAGAACGCTTATTACGGCTTACTGAGTTCAATTTTGATTACCTTAGGCATTTTACAATGTGCGATAAATAATCGCACAGGAAAATTCACAAGGTTGATAAACTGAAATATTTCTTCGGAGTTACGCACTGACACAGCACTCAAAAATGTTAATCATACAATCTTCTCATAATGCTCCGTTTATGTCATATAACACTCTATGCTGAAATCCTTTTAAAATGATGGTCATATGCTTTTAATTTAATACAATATGCCAATGGTTCGTATATCAATATTGGTAAGCCTGTCGCTCTGGAAGCATCGTACCTCTCATGTAAATGGCGGCCTAAGAGTCCACCGTATACAGGAAACCAACTTTGCTAAGACATATTTTGTTGAATAGTAAAGCTTATAACAACTATAATTGGTAAATCGAATACAATTCTACACGATGTATTTTTATAACCTATACTATTTATAAAAGAGAGCATATATCAGTGATAATTACTATTCTAAACGCGCCAAATTTTGTATGGTAGAGCCAACTCATAGCTATTCTACTTACAGTACTCCCTCGTGAGTGTTGACTTTAAATTATGATATACTCCCTCAAGTCTTTCGATATACTTTTAAAATATAATATAAAAATGCCATATTTACTTTATGATGGAAATTAATGAATAAAAACGACAGCTGGGCTACCATTAACTTTAATACTTTAAACAACTTTTAATACTCGCTGAGGAGGGACAGTGAAAGGAACAGCCATCCCGCCCAATCAGACAATGCGGGCAAGCAGGTTCTGCGCAGTGACGTCACTCCCGCGCATCTTAGTCAGTTGACAGTCTTTCGTCTTGTAGATATGTACACTTGGTGTGATAATCTCTAGAATTCAACGGAAAAATGTATATATGTAATTGTGGTATGTATTATGCTGAAATATAGGATTGGAAGGCCATATGTGCACGTGTCAATGTGCAATAAGCCATCGAAAAAAATCATCTGCAGGAGAAGATTCAGTAACTCCTCTGGTGTGAATTGTGAGGTTGTTCGGTGAAGAGCGCTACAGGATCTTTCAGTGTAATATCCAGGATTTGGGTTCATTTCGGATTTTGAAACCGCCATTCTACATTGACAGAGGTTTGTAACATTTTAGTGTGTCGATATGTGCCGGAAGCAGAGCAAAGAAGGCCCTCGTGGGTCCATAAATGCAACGATAAGGGCGGAGGTGGGCGCAGGGAGGGTCGGCGAGGGAGCGGCTGGTGGCCATGGCGGCGGCGTCACGTGGTGGCCCGGTCCGGCGCGGCAGTGTGGCCCACGACGCCGAGAGGAGTGGACATGCAATTTTTCGGCCGGTTTATGCCACTTGTATGAATGAATAATAGTTTGATTTTGTTGCTTTGGCGAGGTCTGATGCTGTTCATGTTAATCTCGGTATTTGAAGAGAGGTATGACGTATTAGATGTGAATATTGTTGATTTTTTCTTATTTGGTGATACCTACTCTTGGTGGGTCGAGTGCCCTTTCGATTACACTTTTTCTTAATAACGTATTGTAGAAAGTATAATGTTGTCAAAAGCAATACTGTAATAAATGTTGACCTATTTCTCAAAGTGTTATCCTTGTGTTAGAATGTTTAAGATCTAAGATAACTTTAAAGAAATCATTAGTACTGTATTGGAAGGGCTTCTTGAAGGGAGCCGGTGTGTAAGTGACGAAACCTTTGCCATTTTATTAATCTTGTTGAACTTAAGAAGAAAGGGCCATAACAAGTTCTGTTCTATAGAGTTTAGGCTTCGTTTTAAGATTGAAATGTCTATTTTGTTTTTTTTATTCTTTTCATAAACAACTATCGATTAATTTTGATTTTCTTGAATACCGTTGTTATCATATTGCAAAATTTCATTTAACTCGCATATCGCTACATGTGCCCGAAGACTCACTGCATTCACATCATGGTCATAAACGTTTGAATAATCAACGCTTGATTAGAAAGACTTATCGAGGTCATTGTAGTAAGCGGGCAACAAGACAGGCAAGTATGATGCAATAGATGCTTGCTCTTCGCAACCATGGGAAGCACGTTGAGACACGCTATCCAGATCTGAGTGTTGATTGCGCATGAAGCCAGAAAAAAAACATTCTTAAATAAAACAAAAGTTTATGAGGCAACTTTTCCGGTAAACAAAGCATGTAGGTTATA
>BOPN01000230.1:444052-446552 GCA_017312705.2 Penaeus japonicus
AAGGCACCGCGCCCTCCCTCTCAGGATGGCGACCTCCTGGCACTCATCGGGCGGGACTTCGCTAACATGAACGAGATCATTGACACGCTGACCCGTCTGGCGGACAACCCCGAGGTGCTGGCGGCGGTGGACACGGCCGCCCTCGACCTGCACGGCCAGTGCGAAGGCGTCGCGCACCAGGCGCTAGACCCACAAGCCCAGGTGCGCCAGGTCACCAAGGAGGAGCGAGCGCACCTCCTCGTGGACGAGCTCGACCGTCGCCACCTGCAGATAGAACGGCGTCAGATTCGCCTCCTTCGCCGACTGCGGCGAGTCACGGCCCGCGGCTTGGGTGCCTCCGTGTCTGGCCAACTTCGCGAGTTGCTGGACCACGCCCACGGCGCTCTCGCCAAGCAACGAGAGCACGCGAGCGCCTCCGAGGATGGCCCTGCCCCGACCGCCAGCCCCGAGGTCGGAGTGGAGGCGCTCCGTGCCGACGACATGCGCTCCATGTCTACCTCAGCCTTGGTCAACCTTGTGAGACGCGTTGAAGCTTCCCAAGGCCTGGCCAGGCTCGCGGCTGCCTCCCACCGCCCCCCTCGGAGCCGCCCGCCGACGCCCGCACCGGCGTTGCCGGAACACACACGCGCTGAGGTTTCGGCGGTGAGCGCGGAGGTGGAGGCTGCTGCCCACGCCCATACCCACCACGACTCTGATGCCACAGAGTCGTCCTCTGGAGGAGAATCATGTGATGAAGGAGACGGATACAACGACACAAATACCCATCATGTCCCTGTGTGAGTACACTTTTGTTCAACAAAACGCCAACACCAAAGTAGGAAAAGGAAGGGAAACGGCCACATTGTTTACGTCATAATCTGGCTGTTTCTTTTCTTTAGACTTTTTTGTAATGTCAGTCGTATTTTTAAAAAAATGAACAACTGCAGAGGGAAGTGAGGTCTGTCAAGAAGCAAAGTCATGATCACTTATTCTAATGAGGCCATTGTGTGATACATGGTCTCCTCTTTCGCAAGTAAAGGATTTTTTTTTAATTCGTAATTTTCCAAAATTATTAAATAGTAATTTGAAAGATGCGTAACAAACGTGTCCAAGTGCTAAGATTGGGGGTTTTACGGCATGGTTGGCTTAAGCCATAACCATAAGAGTAAGTTTAACCTTCTTGCATTGCGGAAGACCTAGGGGACATCGTTAAAAGACTAAAATGACTTCTGTTCCTTTAGGCCAGACTTGACTTGTATTAAAGGGAAGGGAACAGCAGGTGCTACACTTTGAAGTGACTTCACTCGCTCTTTCACCCTCAGAGAAACTGTTCTTGGTTAGCTTGAGTGGACTCTTTTCTAGACAATTTGCTACATATATCAGTTCCTCTTATACATGTACAGCTCATTTTTACAGTTTATTTATACATTGGTGGCAATGACAGAATATGTTCATCTTACCAGGGTGATTTCACAATCAGAGGTTTCTCATTCCGTCTGCTTGTATGATTGTATATGCAGCAGCTAAGTGCAAGCAAAGAGTGTCCACGTGTGCCTGGGGCCACGCGAGTGAGGGTAGCGATCAAAACGTTGATAAACAACACCACATCAACGTCGCTTGGCGCGCCAGCTCACTCGCGAAGGAACTGTGGTCAAAAACGTCATCGTCAGCTGGGGAAGGACGGGGGGGGGGGGGGGGGTTAGGGAGAGGAGCAGGAAGGCGATGAGCGAGGAGGGGGGGTGGAAGAATGGGGAGCTAGGTAGATTTTAGCCTTTTAAACCCTGATCCTTTGCCATCGTCAAGGTCAGGGTAGCAGTGTTACCAACCATCCCGTGGCCGCGCGCTCCTCTACTAGAAGAAGCCCGAGGTGACGCAAAGTGTTCCAGGCTCTGACGTGCTGACCGTGTTATCTGTGCCTCGACTCGCATAACGCACAGAAAGGCGCAGTCGCCGGCAAGGCCTAGGCGCGGTGCTTCGGTGTACTTCACCCAGGGTTTCTATCGACGAGGAAACCTTGAGTGGTCGAGGAGCCTGTTCAGACGCACTCTTGCTCCCCCGAGAGTCTAGAATGAAGGGAAATAATCGATAGTTTCTGCTTATATGTATATTCTTTTCTTCTCGGGGTGGAATGGTGTAAAGGAGAGAGGCTGTGAAGACCGCGGCTTTTTATCTGTCAGGGATGATATCGTGTGGTTGGAACGCACGAGGCAGAAACGTTACTCAACAGACACATAATAGGTTCTCTCTCTAAGGCGCTTTGATATAAGCTAGGCAAGATTGCGCCAAGTTATAAATTGTTTTAGAATAGCTTTACCATGGGATGTATGCGAAACCGAAGATGGTACATAGGAAAGTTGCTTCGTGTTGCTGTGTGGTCGACAGGTTGTACATTTGATTGATTTTTGTAGTGGTTCTACTTTTCACCGTTAGGAAATCAGAGAGAGAGAGAGAGAGAGAGAGAGAGAGAGAGAGAGAGAGAGAGAGAGAGAGAGAGAGAGAGAGAGAGAGAGAGAGAGAGAGA
>BOPN01000230.1:464052-474052 GCA_017312705.2 Penaeus japonicus
TTCCCTCCCGCCGCACTTGCTTTTCTAATCCCCTCTCTCCTTTACCCCCTTCAAATCCCCTCCCCTCTCTCCCTCTCCCTCCCCTCTCTCCCTCTCCCTCTCCCTCCCTCCCTCTCCCTCTCCCACTCTCTCCCCTCTCCCTCTCCCTCTCCCTCTCTCCCTCTCCCTCCCTCTCTCCCTCTCCCTCTCCCTCTCCCTCTCCCTCTCCCTCTCCCTCTCCCTCTCCCTCTCCCTCTCCCTCTCCCTCTCCATCCTCTCCCTCCCCATCCTCTCCCTCCCCATCCTCTCCCTCCCCTCCCTCCCCTCCCTCCCCTCGCTCTCCCGCCACCCCCCTCATACCTAGAACGTCTCACGATTTCTGGCCACCTTTTATATCTTTATCGTTGCTGCTTTGTATTTTCATCGGGCTATAAATACACCTTTATTTTTATTTATGCTACTGCTGCCACCCGTACCATGCATTTACGTACATGCCCTGATGTTCCATGGCTGGGGGGTGGGTGGGTGAGAGGGTAAGAGGGTTGAGTGAGTGAGTGAGTGAGTGAGTGAGTGGTGGTGGTGGTGGTTGAGTGAGTGAGTGAGTGAGTGAGTGAGTGAGTGAGTGAGTGAGTGAGTGAGTGAGTGAGTGAGTGAGTGAGTGAGTGAGTGAGTGAGTGAGTGAGTGTGTGAGTTAGTTTTTCACCCTTATCCTCTCCTCTGCTTCCCCCTCAATTTCTCTCCATGCCCTGTTTCCCTCCTCTTGGTATGTTTTTTTTTCTATGTGTTTGGATGGGAGTTTAAATGCTTGCTTTTTAATTCCAGTGTAAGTACTTTCGAAGACTTTCCATCGTTGTCCACATTCTTTTTTTTCTTTTTGGAGACCAGCCACTTAAATACAAGTCTTATTATAGAGTGATCTTGGAAGTGCATTTCATGATAGTAGTTGTAAATTGCTTCATAGTATTTTTTCTCTTGGTTCTCTTCTTTCCTTTTGGTAATGAAGTCGTCTTTCAATGCGGTGAAGATACACTTATACTTGCTGGTATTAATTCATCATAAGTTAGCTGGTTGGTGATGAGAATTTATTAATAATTGACCGGCTGGTGAAGAATATCAAGTGACTGGCTAGTGATGCTTTTTCGGACATATTACTTTCAGCTATTCATCATAAAGCTCTCAAGTGCATCTTCACCTCGATAAAACAGGGTAGCCTGGTTTCATTACTATGTCTTACAGCGTTCAAGTATATTTCACATAATGACATAAGGTTAGAGTGGGTACTGAGAAGAAGACCTTCACATATCAGCCCAACTCGTGTTTCCAAAGATTTTGTTGTTGGGCTTCATGGAATTTCCGGCAATTGCAAAACGATGTAGATTTACAGATCAAAAATAAATAGCCTCAGCTGTTCCAGTCGCACCTCGCGAGGATGACCGATGTTCAGTTTGAATCCTCAGGGCTGGCGACTTTGCGACTGTGCGACCGCAAGGCTTGGTTTGTTCTGTTGCTCACCAAGTCTTCTTCCCTTCACACTGGAGGCGAAGCTTACATAAAGTGTACAGAGAATCACTACGCCGTGCCAGAAACGGTGACGTAATGCGGCGGTGCCACGTCGCAGTCTCTTGGACAGATAACTTACAAAAAGTCTGAGCCAAATAAGCACGCCATGGATAGGGAGAATCAGGAAGAGAGTGAATAGTCTTATTAGTTTTGTAGAAAACTTTGGAACGTAACTCTGTAGCGCCAGGGTCGTGGTAAGGGCTAGTCGTGTCACGCGAGTGTGGGTTGTGACGACACGCTCGCATGTGACGAGAGCAGGGAGCCTTTGTTCATATACAATGCACATGCAAACTGTGACGAGCCGCCATATGGTAAGCAACTACTGGTGATGGGTTTGGGTTAGCTTTCGTAGCGAAATTGCATTACCTAATTGTGCTTGTAGCAACGAGATGATATGCATCAATGTTTAGTAGATGTTATGTTTAGTTCCAGGATCTATTCTTAGTCAAGTGATGTAGAAAGCTAAAACTAGCAGCTGGCACTGTTGCACCCGAAGGCTGCCGCAAGGGAACTGAGTAGCTAACTTTTAATTTATATTACGAGGAAGACATTTTTGTGTGTAAATATACCTTACATAGTTGATGTTAAATACACACTAACTGTTTAAATCATGAATTAGTCTCGCAGTCATGTGTTCCCAGACTCTAATCGAGAGCGAAGGTGAAAAGCTGTTTTTCATGAACCCAATCAACGTGATCTGAACTACCTGTCTTTGGGGAACGGGATTGAGACAAAAACGCGGTTGTGGTGGTACATCATTTCCTGCACTTACATTCGAATTGGAACGCAGAGGTTTCGTAAACAACAACACGCGAGGCATTTGTATGTTGACTGCTATTGAGTTCAGATACGTCGAATGTTTTGCTCCGAAGTTGTATCATGATCTTGGGAGTTCCTAGTCTACAGCGGATGGGATAGGCTAAACGACTCAGGACGGGAGGGAAATGGAAGCGTCGTTCTGTTTTCGCATGTTCCTTCGGTGAATAACAAAGCCATGAATATAATGATCACCGCTGCCAAGGTTTCGCTCGGAAACCCCTGTGGGACACAAGGACGTGTGTTGAGGTATTGGTTTTATACATTGGAACGTGTCTTGAGGTGGGCTGTTGCTCTATAAAAAAGACTTCATTTAAAGAATTCCAAATTATTTTGAGGAAAATATGCTCGCCCGTGTGCAAACACGCCTTTCAGAATATTCATTAGTCAATAACTACATAAATATCCCCGGTCGTTTAATATTCTTACCCCACTTCTTATTACACGTATTTGACATACAGAAACACGTGTGTGTGTTTGTGCATGTGTGCCCGCGCACGGGTCAAACACCCAACGCTGGGTCTCAACAAGTAATGGCTTTTTATAAACAGTTTCATTTAAGGGAACGCATTTTACAAATATTTGTGTAGAGAGTCGAGTCTCGCTATTATTTTTATTACTGACATATCATTTATTATTACATCATATTTGTAAGGTATTGTTTGTAGGTGTCTGTCATTGTGTCCGGCGTTTCATTAGAGTTTTCATTTGCACAGCGGAACAGCCGCGAAAAGCGAGGGTTAAATGGCAACTTTTGGCCCAGCTGGTTGAGGCTGCGTAGGATTCGGACGAAAGGCGCTCCTGGTGCGGAGGTTTCAAAGTGGTCATCTAGGATCTCGTGGCTTTTTTCTACTTTGTTTTATGCGTTCGTAGTGCGTGATAATGCTTGTGGAATGTTCGATTGCTTAGTTGGTGGTTTACCCGTGAAGAGGGCCAGGGCCCGTCGAATCATTTCTAAGAAGTTTGTCATGTGCGATGTCACTTTTTCCGGGTTACACTTCGCTGTTTTTATTAGAAAGCAGATTTGAACTCAGGTATTAGCGTTATGTGTCTTAAAGTTGTATAGATATAATTGCAGAGAATATTTTGTTACTAATGTCTGTTGTAGACTCAGAGAGTGAGATTACATAATGTTTTTTGAACGGAAGGAAAGAAAAGTGATATCTAAGTAAAGCGATATGATAACGAAGCACCAGCTTTGAAGATTATCGCGAACAGGGACATAACAGTCGTCTGTTCTTCTCGTGACTGGCGTGGAACGATTTACCAAGCAACATTTGGCTAGCAACTGTTGCTTTTACGTGAACGGTTGAATGAATTTGTAATTAGCACCAATGCCCTGTAAAACGATTTGTTACGAGACCCCCACTCACCCACCCTCAACTGAACCCACACACTATTGCATAATTGAATGTTTGATTTTTTTTACCGTTTAACATTGCATCATTTACCTTTTAGATTTTTTATTACTATATTCTGCAAGTTAGCTTGTCATCTCTTCCCGTAGATAACTTTGCCATCCAATACCTTTTTTTTATCTAACCATTGCCTCAATTTTTTTGCGTCCCACCTCTTCTCCTTTCCTTCCGTCCTTCCATTCTCAATTTCTATTTTATTCTCTTTTATACTCTTCCATTCCCCACGTCCTCGTTCTCTTGTAGTTTTCTCCTACGTCATCTCCTACCTCTCATTCGTTCTCTCTGTGCCCTCTTTCTCCTCCCCTCTAGAGACGGGAGTTAAGTCATCACCAGCGCAGTTTCTGGGTTTTATCAAGGTTCAAACTGGATGCTAGGGTCTTCTCTGGTTATGAATGCACATTAATGAATGTAAAGTAAAAGGTGGATAGGTGCTACGAGCTCTTCCGAATCGTTGAAATACCACTTTTGCGCGCAGTTCTTGGGTTTTACCGAGGTTCAAACTGGATGCTCTAGGGTCTTCTCTGGTTATGAATGTACATTAATGAATGTAAAATTAAAGGTGACTAAGTGTTACGAGCTCTTCAGAATCTTCCCTCCCTCCCCCATCCCCCCCTGTTTCCCTCCCTGTTTCCCTCCCTCCCCCTCTCCCTCTCTCTCTTCTCTCTCTCTCTCTCTCTCTCGCCCTCTTTCCCTCTCTCTCTCTCCCTCTCTCTCTCTCTCTCTCTCTCGCCCTCTTTCCTCTCTCTCTCTCTCGCCCTCTTTCCCTCCCTCTCTCTCTCTCTCTCGCCCTCTTTCCCTCCCTCTCTCTCTCTCTCGCCCTCTTTCCCTCTCTCTCTCTCTCTCTCTCTCTCTCTCTCTCTCTCACCCTGTTTCCCTCTCTCTCTCTCTCTCTCTCTCGCCCTGTTTCCCTCTCTCTCTCTCTCGCCCTGTTTCCCTCTCTCTCTCTCTCTCTCTCGCCCTCTCTCCCTCTCTCTCTCTCTCGCCCTCTTTCCCTCTCTCTCTCTCTCGCCCTCTTTCCCTCTCTCTCTCTTTCGCCCTCTTTCAATCCCTCTCTCTCTCGCCCTCTTTCAATCCCTCTCTCTCGCCCTCTTTCCATCCTCTCTCTCGCCCTCTTTCCCTCTCTCTCTCTCGCCCTCTTTCCCTCTCTCTCTCTCGCTCCCTCTTTCCCTCTCTCTCTCGCGCCCTCTTTCCCTCTCTCTCTCTCGCCCTATTTCCCTCTCTCTCTCGCGCCCTCTTTCCCTCTCTCTCTCTCGCCCTCTTTCCCTCCCTCTCTCCCTCTGTCTCGCCCTCTTTTCCTCTCTCTCGCCTTCTTTCCCTCCCTCTCTCCCTCTCTCTCGCCCTCTTTCCCTCCTTCTCGCGTGCATTCAAGCCCTTCTATATTTGTAAAGGTTTTCGAAGAGGCTTGTAAGGAGTCGCAATTTTAACAAGGCAGTAATACAGTTGCTGTTGATGCGGCTACCGTTAAAGGTCGACCCCGGTTTAGATCCCGCGCCGTGCTTTGGTAACATCGAAAGTGTTACGTAATTGTCACTGACATTGGTCTCATGACGCGGTAACAGGAGAGCTGCTCGCGATCCTCTGTGCTCGGGTGTCGGTTTCGCTTGTCGCGGTGCTTGTTCACGCCGACGGAGAGAGAGAGCTGTGACGAGACCTTTTTTATCAATGAAGTCTCGGTAAGGCATCGTTGGGATGTTTCGTTTGAAGTGGGCATTTAAATTTGTGAGGGTCGGTTTATGCAGAGACCGTTCTAACCCCCCCCCCCTCCTGGAAATGTAAACACGGGTAGCAGTGTGGGCTTTTGTGCATGTGCGCGTTTGTACGTGTATTTTTTTTTTCTTTCAAGAAGTAAAGGTACAAGGAATATGACTTCCGTGTACATGTAGTTTCTCCCGTATGGTTTCACTACTCGGCAACCACACGATGCATACATAATGTGTGAGTGCAGGTCGATGACAGCAGAAGCGTTACCGTGTGTGTATGTGGGGGGGAGAGAGAGAGTGAGCGCGGGGAATTTGGGGGCCACAGTTAGGCCTATGCTGTTGCTAAGATGCATTTTATGCTGGAGCCAGGCTGATCACGTTTGTGGGTTGTGCGTGGGTATGTTCGTGCATGCTGGCTTCGCTTTCTCTTCTTTTTCCTTCTTTCTTTTTTTTTTTCTTTCATAGGTTAATGTAGATGCATACAAATACACACAACACGCACACTCATGTACACAGACACGAATCCACGTATATGTAGAGATACAAGTACACGCACACCCACACGCACACGCACACGCACACGCACACGCACACGCATACGCATACGCACACGCATACGCACACGCACACGCACACGCACACGCACACGCACACGCACACGCACACGCACACACACAGACGTGAGTACATAGCCTCGAAATGAAGACCAGGTTATCATCGCACACAATTCCCCAAAGCCAAAGTAGGAGAGTTCGTACACGGCGGCGGTTGGCAACTCGCCAAGTCCCCGCCTTCACGTACAGCACAACCCATGCTTCTCCGCTTTATCGGTCCAACGCTGGCCTTCTCCGAGACCACAAGAGCCGTTCTATCGGTCCCCGCATATGTCGTCGGTCTGTCTTGTGTCTCGGTCTTCACGTGATTCACATTAGGGTGGGGAAGAGAAGTCCCGCACCATTGGACGGCAGGAGGATGACGTCGCAGCGGTGCCCAACGAGCCTCCGTCACTGACTCGGTTCGATCAGCTGAGACCGCCACTCGGGCACATGCTGCATGCTGTTGAGGGCTTGTCATCTTTTACTCTTCGCATGAAGCATAGATCGCGGTTTGCTTGTTTGTCACGTGGGATGTGACGAGGGCTCGCGGAAGTCAGCAGAGGTTGTTGCCTTTGTCCGAATATCAGAATGTGGGTTTATTGAAAGCGAGGATGAGGAATGGAAAGAGAGGGATGTAAGAGTTTGCCCGAGGGGGCTCAGTGAATTGTTTGCTGCCTTTTGTTGGTGCCCTTATCGATTGGGATGGGCTGTGTTAGGCTTAGGGCACGGCTGGGTAGGGCAAATAGGAGGGAGGGGTGAAAGAGGGAACTATTAGCTGATACTAGCGTCATGATTGTGCTGATGAACCACATAGACAGCACATGACCGTGGGAATTTTCCCGTCTCGCTTGGACACATCATTATCATGGCAAGCTTCCTTTCTCACACTTCGCATCGACATATTTAAAGTTGTGATTTCTACTGCTTGGGATGTAGTTTGGAATCCTGTTTTTGTATTTTCCGTAGTCATAATTTACTACATATCTGCAGTCTATACGGATTGCACTACCGGTACCATATTCTTCTCTTCTTTTTTGCTAGTCTCATACGCACGCACACAATCGCATTCCCACCAGACTGAAGGCCGTATTAAATCGTACGAAACTGTTGTACTGTCTATATATAATGTACTATCTGTATTATCCGAGGCCTGTTTCCTGTTCCGCCTTTGTACGTCCCTTGCGGACGGCAAAGCACTTACCACTGCGGGCAAATGTTTCTTTATTTTTCATTCCTCTAATTCATAAATAACTCGACATTAAAACCTTTCTTGTAAAAGGAGGGAGAAGTAAGAGGAAACAAGAGTTATGTAAGAAAGTGGTTGGATATCTGTCTTGTCTGGAAGAGCAGGGAACGTTGGAAGATGGAAGAAAACAGCTGTACGCATGTTCCAACGATACTTATCAATGACAGATCTCACACAACCTATAAAATCCAGCGTGTGTATCTAACGCCTCCACTTGACCATTGCCACAGAGACGCTGGTCTTGTATTCCTCTCCACAATGTTATCCTCAGAGCCCAAGTTTTAAGTCAGGAGATCGTAGATGAACGTGCATACTGTGGGATTGAGAGATCCTTCAGTGAACGCCTCGATGCGCGCGACGGCCTTTGAGCGAGGGAGGGTAGGAGGTTCGTCACGTGAGCGAGGAAAGTGCTGCAAGGAGGAGTTGGCTTCTTGTGAAGTCGACCCTGAGAAACAAGCCTCGGACAAGGTCTATAGCCGCCGAGGGGAACTTGGTGATCCTCGGGTAAGCTCGCGACTTGAGGGATTTCAAAGTGCCGTCAGCTGATTCTGAAGTCCGTGTGGACAGCAGTTTTGTGTGAGGGCGAAGAGGGAATTACCGTCGGTATTGATCCTCGGTCATTTGTAACGTTGGTATTCCTGCTTTTTTTCGAGCGTTATGTTGCTTTTTGATGTGGAGTTGGAGGGAAAAAATCTCTGATATATAGAAGAATATCCTTCTAATATCCGTTGTACGTTTTACTTTTTTTAAAGCTTGTGTGAATGCACTGTGCTATTATCTTTTTGCCAGGGAAATAGGATAAACGCCCGGGAAGAAGCAGTACCACTTGGAGGTTCTGCCTTTTTTCCATGTTACCCTTTTTATGTTTATGGATTGTTTTTTTTTCAGCAACTGGCCGCAACAGGTGGCTTCGTTTATTTTTTATTGATGTCTGCAGGAATAAGATGTGGTGAATATCCTGCAGATTAAGCGATTTATCTTGTCTATGACTTCCTTGACAAAACCGCGCTTGAGTCACGAACTCCTTATCATTTGACCATTTGAAGTTAATTCCAGTGTTGATTATATGTCGTCATACTGACACGTGGATTTCAGTGTAATCATATCGGGAATGTTTTAATATTTTGTGGGAAGTGATGTTATTTTTTATTGTTATTCCTTTATTTATTATTTTTCTATAGAGAAATCGTGCTTATTTTTATTTTCACCTAATTATATGATTGTTTTTGTTTCTACATTCACTTGATTAATAATCACCACCACCATAAGCATAACATGGATTTGACCTGCATACGGACCGAAACCATGCTCCGTATGACCTAAATCCCTCGTTCACAAGCGAGATATATATATATATAAGCGAGGAAGGAGCGAGTCCGCTGCTGGATTTCATTTTTGTGTGCTTCTTTGCAACCAGGTCTGGAGGGGAATGGAAATGTGGTGGAGGGATTCTGTGCGGTTAAGTGTGGTTGGTGTTAACTTCCCTGTTGCGCCGCCACAGGTTGTCATGCCCGGTAAGAGAGTGATTTTAATTTATTTTTCCGGCTACAAAGTTTAGTCATGCCCTCTATGAGTGGCTTCAATATATTATTTCTTTTAGTATAATACTTCTCTTGCACGCAAATATCCTTCATTGTTTTTGCTGTGTGCGTCTCGTCCTCGCTCTCGCTTTCTTTTCACTCGGACCGTTGCACTCGGAGTTGCATCATTCGTTTTATCTATGAGTTCAAGAGTCCAGTCGAGAGAAATTCTGCCGTGAGATAGAGCCAAGGAATGATAGGGGCGAGGAGAGCGTGAATGGCGCGTATCATGTCTTTGACTGCCTTCCACCTACCACCCTTCCTTCCCCCACTCTCACCCCCTTTTCCACTCCCTTCCTCCCTCCCTTCCTCTACCCCTTTCTCTCCCCCTTTCTCTCCCCCTTTCTCTCCCCCTTCCTCTCCCCCTTCCTCTCCCCCTTCCTCTCCCCACCCCTTCCACTTCTTACTGGTGTACGTTTGTGTCCTCGGCACCGCATCGTCTACCATTTGATATTGTTTTGGATATTGCGGGTCCGGAAAGCGTGTTGTGTCCGTGGCCGCGGGAGATGATCGATATTCTTCCTCTTTTTCGCTAGACATTCTGTTTTTTTTGTTCATCTCTTAATATGCGACTGGCAGTTCAATTATCGATGGGCTAATGTTTTGTTTATTGCTGTTATTCACGTCATTATCTTTATTACCATTTTTATTTTTCTTGTTGCTACTATCAGCTGCAGCACTATCATTATTATAATTGTAACTTTACTTTATTAATTCATTTGACCTTGCTGTTTATCGATCTTTTCCCTCATAAATATTCGACACTTGTTGATAGCGTGTTACCATATTATTGTCAGGTACATCCCTGAACCCCGTGGGTCTTGTACCATCCTTGTTAACCAGAACTACAAATGTATCTTATAGTGCTGGTATTTTCATTATTTTCGTTGTTTATTCGTGTTCTCTGATTTTACATTGTGTAATTTTAAACACTCAGGGGCATGCATCAACGTTGATATTGTAACTATTTACACCTTTGCGTGGGACATGATTTGGCCTTCAATGGTGTACTTGCTGGCACAACATACATGCAGATAGTGTGTTGCTTCAGCAGGTACTCTTCCTTGGGTGCTTCTAGTCATGGCACCTGCTCGGGAACAGTACA
>BOPN01000230.1:479052-481552 GCA_017312705.2 Penaeus japonicus
CCTTCCCCTCTCTCCCTTTCCCCTTTCCCATCTCCCTCCCCTCCCTTTCCCCCTTCCCCTTCCCCTCTCCCTCCCCTCCCTTTCCCCTCTCCCTCCCCTCCCTTCCCGTCTCTCCCTCCCCTCCCCTCTCTCCCTCCCCTCCCTTTCCCCCTAATCCTTTCTCCCTCCCCTCCCCTTTCCCCCTTACCCTCTCTCCCTTCCCTCCCCTTTCCCCCTTACCCTCTCTCCCTCCCTTCCCCATTCCCCCTTACCCTCTCTCCCTCCCTTCCCTTTCCCGCTTACCCTCTCTCCTCCCCTCCCCATTCCCCCTTACCCTCTCCCCTCCCCTCCCTTCCCCCCTTACCCTCTCTCCCTCCCCTCCCTTTCCCGCTTACCCTCTCTCCTCCCACTCCCCATTCCCCCTTACCCTCTCTCCCACCTCCCTTTCCCCCCTTACCCTCTCTCTCACTGCACGCTTGCACTCGCCTCCACTCCCATTACACATACCACTCTCTCACTCACCACATTCACCTTACCCCCTCTCTCCCTCCCCTCCCATTTCACCTGCCCTCTCCCTCACTCCCCACCCTCCCCTACCCCTCTCTCCCTCCTCCCCTCCCCTTTCCCCCTTACCCTCTCTCCCTCCCCTCCCCTTTCCCCCTTACCCTCTCTCCCTCCCCTCCCCTTTCCCCCTTCCCCTTCCTTCCTCCCCTCCCTTTCCCCTTCCTTCCCTCTCCCTCCCCCTCCCTTCCCTTCCCTCCCCTCTCTCCTTCCCCTCCCCTTTCCCCACCCCCCACCCTCTCCCTTCCCTCCCCTTTCCCCCTTACCCTCTCTCCCTCCCTTCCCCATTCCCCCTTACCCTCTCTCCCTCCCTTCCCCATTCCCCCTTACCCTCTCTCCCTTCCCTACCCTTTCCCTCTCCCCATCTCTCCCTCCCCTACCATATGACTCTTCCCTCCCTCTCTCCTCCCCCCTCCCCCTCCCCAAATTGGAACTACAGAAGCAAGAGCGTCAAGAGGGAAAGTGGTCAGCAACGTTGCCACGACGACGGAAGCATAGATAAGGAGTGTATAACGGGAGGTCGTGCAGATCATGCCGATGGAATACGGGCGCTGATGGTGGTGTTGCATGCCTTGCGAGGGATCTGTCGAGAATGTTGCATGTCAGGGGAGGTGCGTCGGTCATTCCAGGCCACGAAAATGTTTCACGTTTATGGTGAAATATATTGTTTTTTGTGTTTGTTCTCGATTATTGGAGAAGAGATTTTGAAGAGGGAAAAGTTGATAAGGAGATCGAGCTTGCAAATATCTGGACGTTGTGTCTTGGATTGCTAAAACAAATAGTAGGAGAGAAAGATGGTGAATGATAATATCCCGACACCATCCTATCGTTTGCAGGGAATTGATTAAGAGATATGACATCCAAACATTTTGATAGAATCTCTTTCTTTCGTTTTTTCTTCCTTTCTTTTGTTTTTAGAAAGGTGAAAATGTGCTGCTTTTTCCTCCAGACCGAACGAAATATGCAAAGTCGAAGGCTTTAGCGGAAATCCCCTTCTTTCCGGTTTCCTCTCGAACGGTATTCCAGCTGATCCTGAATATGGAGGCAGATGAATACAATAAACAGTAGCTCTATATTTCTATCATCAGTTGAAATCGGAAACGTCATATAGTCACGGGTAGAATCGATGGAGAGGCTCTAAGGTGAAGAAGACCCGGAAATAATTAACAGACCAAACACAACCATTAAATTTTGTTTTGCAGAAATTGGACAAGCAAGAGGAAGAGGGTACAGTTTTGCTGATTAAATTTTTTCTCTCTATCTTTCTTTCTTTCTGTCTTTTTCTTGCACGCATGCATGCAAACGCTAACGCAAACTCCAAGTCTTACTCCAAATCCCCCATCCTCCCACCCTCAAACACAATGAAAACAAAGTAACAAAAACTAACCAATTTGGATATACATGGATCGGGGAATCCAGAGGTGAGCCACGACGAGTTATTTTGGAAATCAAGAACATCTCTTAATCTCATCGGAAAGAGATTAATCTCGTCTTGTAAATCGTGAAAGGCCCCTCATTTTGTTGCGTTTTAAAACTGTCCTTAATTTATTAACAATTGTTGGTGAACAATCTTATACATATATCAAAGTAATGCAAAATATATGTGCGATTAAGAATTAAGAAATCCACACACGCAGAAGAGTATATTTGTGCATATGTATTGTCTATATACATACATACATACATACATACATGTATGCATGGGTAGATGGATGTTTTGTGTGTATCCTTGATCAATGTGTTCAGTCTCAACGTGGATGGTCAACCTAACATTAGATTTTGACGATGCGGGAAGTCGGGGTACATTTAACAAGCAGATTAACCCTGAAAAGCAAAATACAAAAAAGAAAGAGTAGAAGAAACACGAGACATTTTCAAGATCTTTTGGGGTTCGTCATCGTTGACTGAGAGCGCCTGCCATAAACTCAGTTTGGTGATGCGGACGAATTCTAAGACGCTG
>BOPN01000230.1:509052-519052 GCA_017312705.2 Penaeus japonicus
TCACTCACTCACTCACTCACTCACTCACTCACTCACTCACTCACTCACTCACTCACTCACTCACTCACTCACTCACTCACTCACTCACTCACTCACTCACTCACTCACTCACTCACTCACTCACTCACTCACTCACTCACTCACTCACTCACTCACTCACTCACTCACTCACTCACTCACTCACTCACTCACTCACTCACTCACTCACTCACTCACTCACTCACTCACTCACTCACTCACTCACTCACTCACTCACTCACTCACTCACTCACTCACTCACTCACTCACTCACTCACTCACTCACTCACTCACTCACTCACTCACTCACTCACTCACTCACTCACTCACTCACTCACTCACTCACTCACTCACTCACTCACTCACTCACTCACTCACTCACTCACTCACTCACTCACTCACTCACTCACTCACTCACTCACTCACTCACTCACTCACTCACTCACTCACTCACTCACTCACTCACTCACTCACTCATTGTTTTGGTCAAGGGCAAGAATTTTTAGGATCCTCTCTGTCATTGCTATTGTTTTAGGGTTCACCCCCCTGAGCTTGGATGTTAACAAAGTTGTATTACCCATTACGTACGGGTGTCACGACATAAATGACATAAGAGCTCTGGCCTGACGATGGGCATCATGACACATACGACGTTCGAGATTTCTGGATCACTTGGTGTTATTCTACTTTACTATGAGTGGTGAGTGAGTGATGATGACAGTTGCAGTCATAATTACTAAAATTACTGTAATACGAAGCAAAAGGGTTTTACCTAACATCCAAAACCTTGATGACACCACTTTCTTCAAGCACCAGCAGGTGAGAGAATCTTGAATGGCACCCATCCATGGTCTCTAGCTAGCACTTCTTTATAGAGCAATGTCACACAGCAAGTTACCAACCTCTTGTTCTAAAATACTGCAGATGAAGGATATGCAGGCAGAGGCACAATTTTCCTTCTCCCTATCTTTTCATGTTGTCTTCATTGTGAATAATTATATGTTCCGTATTTGTTCATGACTGCATAAATACTAAAAAAGTAAAGTTGCCTTTTGTCATCCTATAAAACAGCAATACTGATGAAAAAGAAAATAATGAGCTGATATGGACCTTAAACTAATATTTTAGTCAACTGCAGCATTAATAGAGTAAAACACAAAAATTAAAACTCAAAAATGGCTCTAGCTGGACAATGAGTGTGACTAAAAGAGAGTGGGAAAAGTCAAAGTATGTTTGGTGAAGCTGTCTTGCTCTGAAATAAAACCATCCTGGAGACTGGGCAAGTGAATATATCCCCCGTCCGCAGTGGGTTAAATGCATCATATATTGATATGTAAATATTATGACTGTGTTTATTCCTAAATCAGAAAAGGATGTTAGAAGTAGCAAAATAACTACTTTTGATTTAAATTATAAGAGATGGAACACTTTGGAAAATGTTATTGTTATTACAGAGGAAGTATGATCATAAAACCCAGTTTATTTTTTATTAATTACAGTTCACATATTAGTTAATCTTAATAGATTATTCTGTACCATTTTAATTTGTGGAATGCTATTAAACATGCAAAGGGAGATTTTTCCTTTACTCTGTTTTTTCTTCATTAGTATGAAAAGCCAGCCATTCAATTGATTTAGGCCTAATAATTCGAACGCCCCGGCATTTGGACATTCAAGGCTAGAATTCCCCCGTTGGGGATGGGTTAAGGTGTAATACCTCCTTCTTTAGGCAGGAACAATACCAAGGGGGGTGGGACCCTTCCCAATGCTCTTTTTGCAGGTAAATTACTCCCCTTGTTTGGAAATTAAGGAAGAAATTAACCTGTGTTGCCAGCCAGCAGATTAGAGGCTTGCACCCTTTCCCCCTACAAGAAAATTCATTAGATATACCCTGGGTAGGAAAGACAGAAATGAGGTACTCTGAACAGAGAGTAAATATGTATAGATCAATTACATTATGAAAATGGCAGTCTGGTAGAGATTAAAAATCTTTTTACTGAAAGAATCTTAGTTTCAGAAGAATTTTTTTTTAAGTTGTTTGTCTGGCTGATAGGTCTCTTGTAAATTAATATTGGTAGGGTTACTATCAAGTACTTTTGTATATGTGAAATATTTTATTTGATCTAGTGTTTTGTATCATATCCTATAGAATATTCTCAACTGTTTCTTTGATTGCAGGCATGTACGCAACAATAAAGGTGCAGTACAAGTGGAAGAAGGGAGTAGATGGAGAGGGATGACCTTGCGTGACCCAGCTCATCTAGATGTCCATGACCCTGCCCTCACTTGCCTTGCTGCCCCTACCTCCCGCACTACTGTCAATGGCTATCATGGTCGGATAGATGATGGTATCAGTGGGGGTGTCGGCGACTCTTCCTTCGTCTCGGCTCGCACCCAAGGGTTAAGAGCCGTCAAGAGACGGCGATTAGTGAGGGCCGGAGCGGGACTCTGTGCCAGTCACAGGAGAGGAGCCGGGGGAGGCCGCATTCCAGCAGTGCAATGCAAGTGTGTCCTACCTTTAACATGTGTCTTATGCACACGTCTCCAAGGTATAGTTCCTCCAACAGCCCCTCCAGACCCAGACACACAGCCTTGGAATGAGAGACATGCGCGAGTTGATCCTACCTTCCACCCGGTTCTCTCTCAACCTGCAGGTAAGTTCACTTTGGCTTTATGGTTGTTTTTGACCATAAATATACATCTTTTGAGAATATACAATGTTAGGTAGATTTTCCATGTTGATTATATTGTTTATTCATGCTTTTAATTGCATAAAATTCATTTTTACAGATGTGTCATTATCAGAACGTTTTGATGCCATACTGAAAACGACTGATTGGCAGAGACAAGTTCTGACAGCCAAGACCCTCCAGCCTCTACCTGTTACCAGAACAAACCGAGAAACTTTGCATGTGGAGAAGAAAAAGAAAAAGGATAAAGATCGTAAAAAAGAATATAAAAAGCATAAGAAGGAAGGAAAGGGAAGAATAACATTAAGTGAGTAATACAGATGACAATGTTTTTTTAGGTATGGGTAATACAGATACCAGTGTGCTTTTAGGTATACGCAGTGAAATTAATATAATTATGTAACAACTGTCAGTCAAATTTGTGATAAGTAATATATTTTATATTCTCTTCACAGAATTAAAGAAATCCTTACTGACAGGAGAAGTACTAAGAGATGTAGACTACAAAAGAAAACGTATTTCTGCGCAGGAAGCTTTATGTAAGTGGAACTATGTTGTGATGATTTGTTCTTCAAAATACCCAGGCTTTTACCAGCATTAGTTATATTTTAAACATTATTTTGATAAATTAAAGAAATTTCAAAAGAGCACTATTTTCATGTGTTTCTTGTAATTAAGTGTGGGTAATGTTTAATGGTTCTTAATTTTTGTTTATTATAGCTTCATATTTAGTGTTCTATTTTAATTTGTTTTTATAGCTGACTTAGCCTTTTTTTTCCCTTGATAAATGGCACTTTTCAACCAAATTGTGTTTTTGACAGTAGCAATCAAAAGAGTTCGTGTTGAAGAAGATGACGATGCTAGCTCTGTGTATGGGAGCAGCCTTCACTCCTCTCCCTCGGCAAGCCCTGCACCCATTGACCGATCAGCTCATAAAAGACATTCGTCAACTTCTAGCCAAAAAATGAAACAGGTAATTGTTCACATTAGTTTAGATATTTCTTGTGATAAGCATAGCATAGGATGCTTTGTCTGTATATTCATCTTTTTTTTTTAGTAGTAGTATCTGGAAGGTCTATTTCAATTTTTGTAGCAGCTGTTCATAAGCATATTTATGAACCAAATTGATATGTCAGATGCAAGAAAAAAAATCTATTTCATTCTTTCCTCTTTTGTTCTTATCACATTCAGAATGATACATGTATGTGGTATGTTATGAGGGATCTGTGGAACAAAGGTCTTAGTTTTTGATTGAGGATTTATTTTTTATAACTGAGTTCCTTTATTGTCCTCAAAGTTTCCTATATAGAATTTCACCATTCCACTTCTGATCCATTCTTTCTTTTCAGAGTACGAGTTCCAATTCTTACGACATAGATAACATTGTGATTCCATATAGTATGGCAGCCTCAACTCGAGTTGAAAAGTTGGAGTATAAGGAGATCCCGACTCCCAAATGGAGGATAGTTCCCCTTATCCCAAATAATGTTCACAGCGGTACTAGTCAAGAAGATGAGGTACGTTACGTGGCCGTCATTTGCACATATTTTGATCTGGAGGAGTGTGGGAATGTATATTTCTGTCATTTATTTGAGAGAGAAATATGTTGGGGCATGTCCTAAGAAAATCATATTCACCAGTTTGAGGAAGATGTCAGTGAAGAAGCGACCCTTGCCAGACACAGCCGTAGTGAAGAATTGGAGCGCAAGAAGTTCCTTCAGCATCTCCATATGCAAGTTACCTCCAGGTCTTCAAGGTCACGACGGACGGACTCCTCAGGAACTAATACACCAGGTGAGCCCCGAGTCAAAAGTCGTATTCCGGTTCTGGTTTTCTCATGCTTTACACTTTTCTTTTTATTATTATTGAATAGAGTACTTTTCATTTATACGTCATGCTTTTTTTATTTTAGTATATTATATAATTGTTATAATTTATTATAGTAATTTTTATTTTATTTTATTTTTTTTATTATATTGTAATGGGTATTATCATTATTAGTATTGTTATTAATACAAAATGATAATGTATTTTATTTTCCCTCTTATTTGAACATTTTATAAATGCATTTGCAGAAATATTATGTAATATATGTATAGCTATTGGTTGTTTTATTTAACTGCAGTCATGTTTGTTAGAGCTTTAGGCTAATCTATAATTTGATCAGTACATTTTAGAGGTGATTCAATTTGGTTGCCTTCATAGAGAATCTAGCTCATGAATTTCAATAAGAATTGCATGATTTTGGAATGTGGAGACTTTCTCCTGAGTACCATTATTTTTTCCCCCGACAGACCATCCGTTGTCACCAAGGCCGCCTGATCCAGCAAGTGACACCATATCACCCTTAGCCACTCCACCCACCACACCTCTAGCTCCTTCGGAAGACTCCAATCAGTCTTCGTCCCTTTCAGCAGTCCCAGCAGTCTCTAGTGCTTCAGCTTTCCCTACATCATCAAGTTTATCCATCACTTCTCCTATGTCTACCTTGTCCAATAGTACCACTCCACTCTCTGGGTATTCTGGCAGTTCGCAATCCCAATCTGGCCAGCTTCTTGTCCACAACTCTCAGCTGGGAGGCTGTATATACAACCCTTTAACTTCATCAACATCCCAAGCCACAACCACCTCACTAAGCACCTCTGCGCCACTCACCACTTCCACATCATCTTCCACGCCCTCTTCACATCTGCCCGGTAGCCGTCGTAACCGCACCTTCAGCAGCGGAAGCAGATCTCGGGGATTCCTTGGCTTGGATGATGGTTTAACAGAAAGAACGGAGGTATGTGCTGCAATGTGTAAGATTTTTTTCTTCTGGTAAATGAAACAAACATTCAGAAAAAATCAAGAATTGGTATTTATTTATAGATATATTTATTTAAACCTTTACAAAGCTAATCTGCATATAAAGGTAACATGAAAAGCATAACTAAGTAGTACGTTAGTTTATAACCTACTTTTTTTTTTTTTTTTTTTTTTTTTTTTTTTGCAGGGTGTAGTTCCATATGAACAACGTGTCTTCCCACTGAACAATGCTGAGTATATGATTATGGTGAGGGAGACAGATGACTGTGATATTGGCCCCCCCAGCCCTCCGTTAGACTCCTCCAGTCACGAACCCATTAATATGGAAGAGGTAAGTTCTAAATTACCTCGTTTATGAATAATGTGGCAACTTCGTATCTATTGTTACTTCTTAACCCATTAACGACAGGGCTATTTTGACTCTATTTTGACACATAAGCCTAATGCCTCGGGATTCTCGGCTGCACTAGCCGCAGGCGAGCGCTGTACGCCCGATCACCCACCATGCCAGCCTTGACTAAATATCTCGTCCCCAGCGTCTGACTCAACAAACACTAAACGTGATAGCAAGTCAACTGGCGTGAATGGGTTAAAGCAAAAAAAAAATTGCTTTTCTTGTTTGAGATGCACATGTGTAAAACATATATAATGCATGTATAATGTGTTTTTTCCTTTTGCAGAGCGGGCGTAGCTCTCCAATGAGCGAAGTTACTGATTCAGCACCAGAGGATGATGGTCAGTTTGATGACACTGCTGAACCTAAGTGGACCATCTCTGGGTTGAAGGATGCTACTGGGCAATGTGTGCTGCAGATTCATCGCAACTGATGGTGGCATTACGTGGAAATTCCAACTTCAAGAACTTAAAGGCATAAAGAATGCATGGGCAAAGCAGAGCTAGAAATAAGTCCAAAACCAAAGAAAAGGACAAGCAAAGTTTATTGTTTAGAACTTATGTATTCTACTTACAATATTGCACATGAGATGTATGGAAATATGAAATCATGAATCTTCATAAAGGAATGTATAGAAGAATGTTCATAAATGTATTTAATATGGCTATAGGAAGAACCTTTAAAAGCATTGAAAGCTTCTTTATATATGCAATACTACATGTTCTGGGTTAAGTGATGCCTTGTATAAAGTGTGTGAAAAGTACAGTTGGGCATGCATCCTCAAGGGAAAAATAAAAAGATCATGTTGATACAATGGTAAATTAAAATTAGAATAGATACTTTAAAGTTCATTCAGTTTATCAATGTATTAGTCATCAGGATTATTGTATATTGAAAAATATGTATATGAACCAATCAGAATAAGAAAAAAAAAATACTAAAAAGAAATCCATAAAAAATATGTCATGAGGTACTGCTAAATTGAACTTGAAAAATATATTAGGATTGAGATATCATTAGGAAGGTAAGGGGTTTGAAGAATCACAAGGTTGTTTGCACGAGTTAGGAGGATTCAGCAGGGCTCAGCAATCTGTGATTGTTCTTTATTTTTATTTTTTTTCCTTTTTTCTTTCTTTATTTTGTATAATTTTAATGAGCAAGTGTGTGTGCAAGGTTAGTTCTAGATAGGTTAGTCAAGACGATTAATGGATGTAGCATAGATTGCTTGAATGAGCAGTTGAGATAGATAGTTTAAGATGTAGACTGGTGGTAGAAGCATAGAGAGAATGATTGAGTAAAGTTATGCTTTGGAAAGTGTTATATACAGTCAACTTAATTCAAAACATTTGTTTACTAAGCAACTGAAGAAATTGGTTTTGCTTTCTATCAAGGCACTAAAGGCTTGTGTTGGTAAATTAAAACCTATAATGTGCCATCCAATCTGGATTATTTGAATGGAAAAATATTATAGTTAATTGTTTTCTGGTTATGAAAAGGGAATGGTTATGTTCTTTATTGTACTGAAAGTGTTATTTATTTTAGTATTTCATGGGTGTATGATACAATTTTCAAAAGTCTAGATTTATGGTACATGATTAATTTATTGTATGCACTGCCAAAGATCATCCTTAAATACCATTTATATACCCAGTGATTCTGAAAGTGGAAATTTTGTGGTGAGATGATCAACATGTATAGGAGTGGAACATTCAAACATACCTGCTTGTAAGAATCGGGTAATTTGTCTTGTAGTAAATACGATAATCACAAATTATCTTGCTATCAGTAAACATTAAACCACATTGACAAGTTTGATGTAGAAGCTGGGATGTTAGAACTTAGACATCATGAAGGCTGGTGTATGCTTAGCTGCCCATTCTAATATATAACTGTATATTGATGCTTTGTCTTATAAAGGAGACACAAGTGTCAAATCTTGATCTGTATCCTTTGCTCATTAGTTTGCAACATGTAATAGAACGTCAGAATTAAAAACAAAAACAAAAAAAAAGAATTGTGTATTTGCATGAGGAAAATATGGCCTCAAGACTCGTCGGTCCTCTCTCGAATGTGCTGTGCTTTACCCCTCCAATGGTTACACAGCTAATTATACGCTTATGTAATCTGTGTCATGGACTCTCCCAATAGCTCATTGTAATCTTGTTTGTACTTTTTGTTTCCAATTTCATAGAAGAAATGACGTGTTCATCTTTACTATTATTGAATTGTTCCCTCTCCCTTGTTTTCCTTGATGTAGGTGGTCACTGTACCTATTTTTCTGTTTTTAGTCTAGAGGACTAATATGAGGTATTCTTACCAATTACGTTTTGCTTTGTTTAAAAATGGTTGCTCCCATGGGGCCTTGTAATAAAGTTATTGTAAAATAATGATAGTGATTGAATATTTGTACCTTTGTCACCATTGCCCATCCGACCCAAACTACTTCTGTATTTAGTTCACTAAATTAGACCTTTCCCTTACCCCATTTT
The DNA here is from genome assembly GCA_017312705.2 of Penaeus japonicus. NCBI lineage: Eukaryota > Metazoa > Arthropoda > Malacostraca > Decapoda > Penaeidae > Penaeus > Penaeus japonicus. The sequence continues at coordinate 517,449 of BOPN01000230.1, forward strand.
TTAAGGAGAATATTTAGTTTTTCACTTATGGTCTGCATCATGTGGGAAGGATGGGTACAATGGTATCATTGTAAATAGTGTATAGGATCCAATTTGAACACAAGTATTGAGATTGTTCAATGATCAATTGGAAAATACTTGTTGCCTGATTGAGAAAGCACTGTCCTAAGTCATTGAAAAAAGAAAAAAATATATAAACTGTGTTGTGAGTTTTTGTATCCTTAAATAAAACTGTTTGTAAGGATTTAAGAGTTTATTAATAATCAAAGGTCTGGCTGACAAAGTGACTAGACTGTATGTCTTTATACAGGTAATCCTGCATATTCCTTTTTATTTATACATTTTCTTTCAAATGCATAATTTGAAGGGAAGACCTGTTAAACATTAACTTGAAGTTTTACCCTTCAAATTTTTGTAATATAAGCATGTCCTTTAAGGTAAGTCCATAACCGTTCAATTCTACACAGGGTATAAACATGCAAAAACATACAAGTACACATTCAGTATGGAACTGAAAATCATCCATAATTTCAACTTTATACATAACCATCCTCATAATGATGGAATTTTTTAAAGATATATGGCAGAATTATACTCAACAAAATGAAACTGCTTTTCACTGACTACAATATCTAGTCTATAGCAAAGCTAAATTTGTGTATGTACAGTTGTATCACTGCAATCCTAGCATGTATTTAGAAATTGAAAGGATTTCCAATTTTTGTCATATCTTTTCTCCATCTTTACTAAAAGCTTTTATTTGCAGTTCATAGTGTACCTTTCTTGATGTCTGTCTGCCAATTGTCCAATTATACACAATTTTTCCAAACATGCTACTCTAATTCATTTTTATGGCACAATTAAAATGGAAACAGGCAAAAGAATTTGACTAATTCTTTTAAAAACTTTGACTTGGGTTACAAATTTCTCTACCAATAAAAATATAGTATACAAGAAAATGTAGGAAGGATAGTAATGCCATTTGCATATTCCAGTATTTCACAGAAAATAATGGAAGAAATAATCCAGTGGTGCTTTCAATTGAACTTTAACAAAATGACTGCTGTCCATATTTTTCATAAAATATGTGCTTATCCTTTGATGTCTACAGTAAGATTTGCATTTGGATATACAACTATGACTATGATTAAGTAAGCAAAGCTAAATTTGATAAATTTGTGTGCTTACTGGCTCTTGGACTTTTTTTTTCCTTTTTCTTTTTCCACAACACCATATAGTCTTAACCTGTGACTCAAAATAAAAAATTTATCTTGAATACTTCATAAATATAAATGACAACATTACATACATAGTACATCAAAAATTAAAATTGGATTACAGATTCAAATTTGTGAACATGAGGTTTAGTGAGCAATTGGGGAAAAGATGAGTGTGTGAAGGTGTGTGTGATGCAAACCTCTGTCTGTGCTTAGAAGAAAATAAAATACTTATTCTGTGCCTATCTACAACTGCCTATTGTTAGACAGCAAGAGGTGGAGCTACTGAATAATAGTTTCAAAACCATAAAAGCTATATTAGGCTATCACCATCATACTACCTGATTCTGAAACAAAATGTATGACTAGTACAACAAACTTCAGGTA